>CAUYLG010069561.1:0-151313 GCA_963573385.1 Cacajao melanocephalus | reverse complement strand
TTTCTTTCTTTCTTTCTTTCTTTCTTTCTTTCTTTCTTTCTTTCTTTCTTTCCTTCTTTCCTTCCTTCCTTCCTTCCTTCCTTCCTTCCTTCCTTCCTTCCTTCCTTCCTTCTTCCTCTCTCCCTCCCTCCTCCCTCCCTCCTTCCTTCTTTTTTGAGACAGAGTTTCCCTCTCTTTCTCATGCTGGAGTGCAGTAGCATGATCTCGGCTCACTGCAACCTCCGCCTCCTGGGTTCAAGCAATTCTTGTGCCTCAGCCTCCCAAGTAGCTGGGATTACAGGCATGTGTCACCATGCCCAGCTAATTTTTGTATTTTTAGTAGAAGTGGGGTTTTGCCATGTTGACTAGGCTGGTCTCAAACTCCTGGCCTCAAGTGATCCACCCACCTTGGCCTCCCAAAGTGCTGGGATTGCAGGCATGAGGCACAGTACCTGGCCTTTTACTGTTGTTGTTTTTTCTTTGCTTTATAGCTGGGGAAGTTCCTATTGACATATCATCAAGCTCACTGATTCTTTTCTCAGTTGTATCCAGTCTATTGATGATCACATCAAAGGCATTCTCCATTTCTGTTGTTTGCTTGCTCTTTATTTCTAGCATTTCCTTTTTGTTCTTCCTTAGAATTTCAATTTGTCTGATTACATTTTTTACCTTTTCTTGCATGTTGTTCACTTTTTCAGTTAGAGCCCTTAGAAAATTAATCAGTTATTTAAAATTTCCCATTGGATAATTCCAACATATCTGCCATATCTGAATCTGGCTCTGATGCTTGTTTTGTCTCTTCATACTACTTTTTTTTTTTTTTTTTTTTTTTTTTGCCTTTTAGCATGGTTTGTAACGTTTTGCTGAAAGCCATACATGGCATATTGGGTAAAAGAAATTGAGGTAAATAAATTTTTAGTATGAGATTTTATGTTTATTTGGGTAGGAATTTTTTTTTTTATTTAATTTTTTTTTTTTTAAGAGACGGGGTTTCACCATGGCCAGGATGGTCTCGATCTCTTGACCTCATGATCCGCCCGCCTCGGCCTCTCAAAGTGCTAGGATTACAGGCGTGAGCCACTGCACCTGGCCTTTTGGGTAGGAGTTAAACTATGTTTACTATTTGCTGTAAATAAATGGCAATGGTGTCAGAGGCCAAAATTTTCTCTAGTGTCCTTTTTTTGTTTCCCATTTCATCTTTGGGTTTCCCTAGATATTCCTTCTTAAATGCAGTCTGAGCCTTGCAGTTCTTTCAGCTGTATCCCTTGATTGATGTGGTGTTAAGGTAGAGGGGAAGTGTTGTGTAATCCTGTGATTAGGTCTCAATCTTTCAGTGAGCCTGTGCCCCAGAACTGTGGCCTTCATAAGTGCTTCTCACCCTACCCCATTAGGTAAGACAAGAAGGCTAGGGAAGGCTGGAGTTGGGAATTTCTTTTTTCCCATGTCAGCTAAGCTCTGGTAAAATTCACATCAGTTGGGTTCTGGTAAAATAGTTTCCCTTGAGGAAAGGCGTTTGTTAAGGAGAACAGAATGCTCTGGGCATATTTCAAAATGGCTCCTTTCCTTATCCCCCTGCTAGAAGCATAAGATTTTTATTTTTTCTACAATATCCCCCCCCCCAAAACCTATGGGGCTCCTGGAGGTTAAACTTATGACAATATTAGGGGCACCCCTAAGGCTGTGCCCCAGAAATGTTTTTCTCTAAGCTAGTCCACACTTAGTCCCCAGCAGTTAGTCATTGACTCTTTCAGTTTTTTTACCATTTGTTATCTTCAGTGGCACTTTCTACTCCTAGTGCCCTAGATTCATATATTCTGAACACTTTCTGTATCCACCTGACTCTCTAGCTTTGGGGGCTGCAGTTTGCCCTGTGACCCTGATTCCATGATGGATCTAAGAAGAATTGTTGATTTTCAGTTTGTTCAGCTTTTTGGTTGTTGTTTTGAGGATGGGAATGATGATTTCCAAGCTCCTTACATGCTAGACTGGAAACTGGCAGTCCCCCAATCTTTCTGTACCTACTCCAAGGAGGCTTTTATCCATAATACTATTCTGAAATTGCTTCTGTCAAGGTCACCAGTGTCTGTGTGTTGCCAATCCAATAGTTGCCGTGATGGTTACCCTATAAATAACATTTGATGCAACTGATCACTTCTTTTTGGACACAATATCTTTACTTGGACTTTGAGCCATTCTTTCTCTTGGTTCTCCCACACCTATGACCACTCCTAAATCTCCTTTCCCGTTTCCCCCTCATTTCCTTATCTTCAACCTTGGAGGATGCCAGGGCTCAGACGTTAGATTTATTCTCTGTCTACTTGACATGAAATATTATCCACATATTTATAACTCTCAATTCTGTATCTTCATGCTGGACTTCTCCCCTGAAGTTCAATTTACATATTCATTTGCCTACTCAAACCTGCTCCCCCAGAGTCCTCCCATATCAATAGAAGGCCACACCCTTGTTTAAACCAAAAACACTGGCATCATCCTTGACTCTGTCCTTCGTCATCCAATCCAGCAGGAAATCTTATCCAGTCTACCTCCAGATTACATCCAGAATCTGACTGCTTCTCACCTCCACTGCTGTCTCTTTAGTCAGAACCATGGCCATGTCTCACCTGGGGAAATAAATAACATCTTACCTCATCTCTTACTTCTGCCTTTGCATCTTGCAGTCTACGCTCAACACAGAAAATAAGGCGATGCTGTTAAAATTAAGTCAGATCCTTTCGCTCCTCTGCCTGGAATCCTCCAGTAGCTTCTCATGTCACTCAGAGCAAACACCAGAGTATTTTGACTCCACGTCTTTGAGCTGACCTGCCCCTCTCCTTTTGCCCATCCCAAACCCCACTGGCCTGGCTCTTCCTCAGCTATACCGAGTTTCTTGCACATGCTGTCCCCTCTGCCTGGAGAGATATCTTTATGATGTGCTCCCTTCCAGCCTTAGATCTCTGCTCCAACATCACCCGCTCAGCAAGGCCTTTCTTACCCACCCCGTTTGAAAGTGCGACCCACTCCCACAGCATTCTCCACCCTTTCTGTACTGCTTTACTTTTCTTGGCAGTATTTCTCACCATCCATCACATCATGTATGTTTGTCATCATCTCTCTTTCCCCATGAAAATACTAGTTCCTTTAGAACACCATTTTGCCTCCTTGGTTTACTGCCTCCTTTGGTTCACTGCTATATTCCTAGTGCCTGGCACTATATGTGCCCAATAACTTTTTGAATGAATGAACAGCAGGATGAGATTCCAGGGACATGAGGTAGGATTAATTTGATGATTTAGGGAATATTGAAGAAATGAGTTTGAAAGGTGGCAGACAGGATATCTGGCAAGGGAGTGGTGGACAGCAGGTCTGGATAAGGGGTGTGTGTGTGTGTGTGTGTCTGTGTGTTGTGTGTATTGGTGTGCATCTCCCTGCACATGTGTGTAATCACACACACGGCAGAGAAGACCAGGGTCTAGAAAGCCTGGCAGAGGACAAGATGTTTTATTCTGGCTGATGGAAAGTCACGGAGGTTCTTCTATGAAGAAGTTTCAGAGAGGGGAATGTGACACGTGGAAAAGCCCCTGATGGATGTGGACAAGAGGGCCTAGAGGGAGGAATCTGAAAGCGGAGGACCTTCGAGGGGCCGGAGAGAGGGCTTAGGCGCCGCCCTTGTCTGGGCCCTTGGCCCTTCTTCTTTGTGCTCATGCAATGCTCGCCTAATGGGTCCTCAGAATGATTTTTATACAACCCAAATCTTACAAGGCCACTTGCCAGCTGGAGAGCCACGGTTACCTCCCACTGCCCCGGGTGTTGTTAGTGTGCCATAGAGGGGCCTTTGGAATGTGGCTTTCCCACCACCTCCCCATGCATCCTGACTCCAGGTGGGCCCAGATCCTCCATCTTTCCAATCATGCCATCCTCCTCCACCCCCTTCCCATTGCTTTTACTGTTTCCTCTCCATGTAATCCATTCATTTGTTTAACACGCCGTGATTGCAGGCCTCCTTTGTGCTGGGTACTCTTCTATGTTCTGGAAATAAAGAAGTAAGAACAATAGACAGGATTGCTACCTGCCTGCTCTTGTTCACCTGAATGAGAAAAGTCTCTGCCCTTCCAGAAAGGCTGTGTGAATTAAGAGTCTTGGTTGCAAGTGACAGAAAATGATGTAAGCAATTATCATTAAGAGTAATGATTGAGGTTGGCACGGTGGCTCATGCCTGTAATCCCAGCACTTTGGGAGGCCGAGGCGGGTGGATCACCTGAGATCAGGATTTTGAGACCAGCCTGGCCAACACTGTGAAACCCTGTCTCTACTAAAAATACAACAACAACAAAAATTAGCTGAGTGTGACGGCATGCACCTATCATCCCGACCACTGGGGAGGCTGAGGTAGGAGAATTTCTTGAACCTGCAGTGAGCCAAGATTGTGCCACTGCACTCCAACTGAGTGACAAAGCGAGACTCTGTCTCAAAAAACAAACAAACAAACAAACAAATGAGGAATGATCAGTAGGAGTTAATTTATTGCTTCACATAACTGAAAACTCTAGAGATAGACAGTGAGGCTTCAGGCACAGATGGATCCAGGGTCTCACTCTCTTCATCTCTCGGATCCTTCCTTGGCTATGTTGTCTCCTTCATGACAAGACGGCTGCAGCAGCCCCAGGGGTGCATCTAGCCTCCCAGCAACCTCAGACAATCTTTGATTCAACAGTTGGGTGCTATTACCAGAGGAAGGTGGATTAAGTCTTGGGCAGGCAAAACTAAGTCTCTACGAAGGTCTGGTTCTAGTGGCATTTCCAGCCCCTTTTCCCCTCCCAGGCAGGGACTAAGCTTTCTCCTCTCAATGTGCTGCTGCTTGCGGAGGGGAGGAGGACCCCAGAATGTGGGAAAAGAGGACTCAGGGTCTCCTGCCCTCCTCTCTCCAGATACCTGTATCCATGTGTTCCAAGAGGTGCCAGTCAGGGCAGAAGAAGAAGCCCGTGGGCATCCACACCTGCTGTTTCGAGTGCATCGACTGCCTTCCCGGCACCTTCCTCAATCAGACTGCAGGTATGACTGGAGGCCTAGCACTCCTGCCCCGCCCCTGCCTCGCCCCTGCCCCACCCCTGAAGTCTTTAGGGCTTGTCCCCTTTGGCAGAGTCTCTGAAGTCTCTCTCAGGGAGGTGTGAGTGTCCAAAGGCCATATCTGATTCCTCTTACATCCTCCCAAAACCTGGTGTACAGCGAAATCCTCCATACAGGCTGTTTGAGAGAGAGGGAGAAGGGACAACATTCCCCCAAGCAAGGCTGCAGCTGAGTGCATTCCGCACACACGTAGCCCAGGGCCCAGGGAGTCAGGCCAGGGAACATCCACTGGATGATGAATGAATGAATGGATGAATAGTGCTTGCAATCAGAGGAAAGTTTCTGGCAGACAGGGAAGACACTAACTCATTCATCCCTCTGGCTTCCCAAGTGCCTAGCATAGCTCACAGCACAGCATGGTTGCTCAGCGGGTGCTTGTCGAATGACTTCCTTGATGAGAAGAAGGATCATTTCTCCCTATAGAACACTCAGGAAGGTGCAGACAACGTCATTTCTGTCCACATTAGTGTTTAGCATGGTTCAGAGTTGGAGCTGAGTTTTTTTTTATGACCTCACTAGTGTAAATTAAATGGATGATGGCATTTACCAAATACAAGTATTTACTATGTGCCTAGCAGACCACAGAGCACAAAGGGGGTGCTGAGCAAGTTTGTGGAATGATTTCATTGGCCTTCCTCTCACAGCCAGTCAATAGCTGGGAGGCAAGGGCTGGGTTTTATCCATCTCTCTGTGGACTTCCACCTCAGGTGCCTAATATAATGGATGGTGCTCAAAAAAAACCACGTATCGAATGCATTCTTTGAGTAAGTGGTTAAATGTCTCTCACACCAGAGGGCGAGGTCATGGAAGGGAGGAACTATAGGTAATAGGCTCTGGGTCAATAAGACCTGGGTTCAAATTCTGCCTCTCTAATTTACTGGCTTTGTGACTTTGGGCAAATTAATTCACCTGACTGAGCCTTGGTTTCCTCATCGGTGAAGTGTGGTTGCGTGAGGATTTGATGAGCCAATGCACATAAGAGACTCGAGGAGCATGTGCTGTGAATGCAAGCGTTGCCCTTGGTGCTGTCTCCCTTGGTGCTCCATCCCTGAGGCCTGGGCCTGTGCAGGGCTGGGAGGACGCAGGTGCTTGGAAGATAGGCTTGGGTAATGGGAGTCGCTGTGGGCTTTTGCAGATGAATATGATTGCCAGGCCTGCCCGAGTACCGAGTGGTCCCACCACAGTGAGACCTCCTGCTTCAAGCGGCGGCTGTCTTTCCTGGAATGGCACGAGGCAGCCACCATCGCTGTGGCTCTGCTGGCTGCCCTGGGCTTCCTCAGCACCCTGGCCATCCTGGTGATATTCTGGAGGCACTTCGAGACGCCGATGGTTCGCTCGGCTGGGGGCCCCATGTGCTTCCTGATGCTGCTGCTGCTGCTGGTGGCATACACGGTGGTCCCAATATATGTGGGGCCGCCCAAGGTCTCCACCTGCCTCTGCCGCCAGGCCCTCTTCCCCATCTGCTTCACCATCTGCATCTCCTGCATCACCGTGCGCTCCTTCCAGATCGTCTGCGTCTTCAAGATGGCCAGCCGCTTCCCGCGCGCCTACAGCTACTGGGTCCGCTACCAGGGCTCCTACGTCTCTGTGGCGTTTATCACGGCACTCAAGATGGTCACTGTGGTGATCAGTTTGCTGGCTACGGGCCTCAACCCCACCACCCGCACTGACACCGACGACCCCAAGATCATGATCATCTCCTGCAACCCCAGCTACCGCAACAGCCTGCTCTTCAACACCAGCCTGGACCTGCTGCTCTCGGTGGTGGGTTTCAGCTTCGCCTACATGGGCAAGGAGCTGCCCACCAACTACAACGAGGCCAGGTTCATCACCTTCAGCATGACCTTCTATTTCACCTCATCTGTCTCCCTCTGCACTTTCATGTCTGTCTACAACGGGGTGCTGGTCACCATCATGGACCTCTTCGTCACCGTGTTCAACCTCCTGGCCATCAGTCTGGGCTACTTCGGCCCCAAGTGCTACATGATCCTCTTCTACCCGGAGCGCAACACGCAGGCCTACTTCAACAGCATGATCCAGGGTTACACCATGAGGCGGGACTAGCGCCGCCCAGGGGTGTCCGGGAGGGAGAGTCTCGGCGTTGGGAGGTGGAAACCGGGGGTCTTGCTGGTTCAACTCCAGAGGGAGGCAGGGAAGCCATCCCCAACTTTTCCCACCTTGCCCTGGTTTCTAATTTAGCATTCCTTGGAGGTTCTCTGCATCGGGGCCATTTTTGCCCACTTAGTGATGGATGCCTTAAAACATCCACTTTGTTCCTTTCCCTTGACCAATTTTACTTGCCAGGCACTACTACCTACTTCTAGAAAAAAACCATCCAAGGTGACCTATTGGTCTCCAAGGACGGTCTGATTTAGCAGCCTACAGCTGCCATCTGGCGGTCTCAGTGGGCATCTGCGGGTTGCACCTCATTCCCTTCACTCAAGTTCAAGGCCAAGGGAAGCCCTGGGGGGCGCTGGGCGGGGCTGGGCTGGGCCAGGGTTGGTGTGGGCTGGTGGGGCCTGCCGGTCAGCCTGTGAGCTCAGATAGCGCAGCCATGGCTCCATTCGCTAGCTGTCTCACGTGTCTGTTCCCTTTCCTTATTCCTGAAGAGCTCAGGCCCAGATCCCTGGGTTATCTCTAAGGGCTGGCCAGGCATAGCATGCTTCCCAAACGGTTGTGAATAAACCTCCCTTGGGTGAAATGAATGCGCCTCCTTCCTGTTTTCAGAAGTTCCTTGAGAAAGAACATGTGGAATCAGACCTCAGTCTCAATCCCATGGTGCCACTTCCAGGCTGTGTGACTTTAGGCCGTCACGTTGACTTTGATGTGGACAACAGCTTACATTTATCGCCAAGTCCCTGGCTAAGAACTTTACTACTGTATCCACGTATTCCTCACAAAACTCTATTGGTTGTGTGCAATTATGCTCCTTATTTTACAGATGGTGGGCTGAGGGCAAGGGGAAGAAGAACTCAAAGAAGTTATAGAGCTTACCCAGAGTCACAAAGCTTGTCTGAGCACCCCCTTCCTCTCCCCACATCCCACTCCCAGAGCCACTGTCCTTTACGGGGTAATATCCAGGTGGCCCGGCCTGGGAAGCTGTCCCCACCTCGGTGCACAGGGGGAAGGCTCAGGTTCCCCAGACAAGGAGCGGTGCTGTGGTAGGGGATTCAGATGTTAGGGAGGTGGCTGGTGGGTGCAGTGACCGGGAAAGCCTTTGGGAGAAGCTAGCATTTGGAAAGAGCCTCGAAGGACACAGAAGTGTTGGAAGGCTGGAAGGCTGGATATGGAGGGGCAGATGGGGCCAGCAGGAGGAAAGGCGGGATGGAAGGAAGCCCAGGCAGTTCCAGTAGGAGCATGTGGCTGAGAGTGGCCAGGCTGTGAGGACTCAGCTTCAAAGGACAGCTAGGGCCAGATGCAGTGGGTGGGGAGGGGGTCTGGCCTTGGGTGTCTGGTGTCTGGACCTTGTCCTCCTTGGGTGGCTACTCCCAGCATCCTGTGCACATGCTGGTTTATCCCTCCCCTGGGTCACCTGGGATGCCATCCTGCCCCTGTCTGGCCACTGTGACCAGCCTCCTCTGTGACTCGGTCCTCTTCCCACAGTCCCCAGTGCTGGCCTGGCCTCGTGATCATGGCAGAAAGTGAAGGAGGAGCAAAGGCACGTCTTACATGGCGGCAGGCAAGTGAGCATATGCGGGGGAACTGCCCTTTATAAAACCATCAGATCTTGGGAGACTTATTCACCATCACGAGAACAGTATGAGGAAAACCTACCCCCATGATTCACTTACCTCTCACTGGGTCCTTCCCATGGCACTTGGGGATTATGGGGGCTATAATTCAAGATGAGATTTGGGTGGGGACACAGCCAAACCATATGAGAGACAAAGGGAGAAACTGAGAGGAAATAAGAGAAGAAGAGAGGAAGGGGGAGAGACAGAGAGAGAGAGAGAGAGAGAGAGAGAGAGAGAGAGAAAGAGACTACCAGGCTGTGCTGCTCTGGCTGGGGCCCTTGCCTCTCTGTGCTGCCCTTCCCTTCTGTGTGATAGGGTGTTCTGTGCTTCCCTTCCCTTCTGTGTGATGCCAGCACCACCCTCCCAGGGCTACTGGGAAGCTCCCAGCAGGGATGCCTGGCATGAGCACAGGTACTCACCGCCTGTTAGCTGTACTGATTCTAAGGAATTTGGAGTTTCTCCTAGGGTAGAACCTTGAAGGTGTTTTGGAAAGAGGAGATGGCAATGTGGGGAGTGGGCTCAAGGGGTCTGAGGGAGGAGGCATGGAGACCCCCTGGAGTCTGCCAGTGGGCCCAGGTGAGTGAGGATGGTGGCCTGGCACTGGCCAGTGGTGGCTGTGCTGCATCAGTGGTTTTGGTAGTCTTGGTGACTGGCTGGCTGTGGGAGTGAGATGGGGTGGGCAGGTCCTAGTTTAGGCAGCGGTTAGCTGAGAAGGCTTTTGGGTATTTTCGGGGACTGTGTTTGTGTCACTCAAGAGTGACATCCTGAAGTCATTCCCACCATGCCCCTGCCTTGATGTAGGTCTGGGATCCAGTCTAGTGGCCTGTGCTGGTCTGGTTTATAAAGGTCTCTGTGAGTTTATTCTTTCACTGCTACAAAGAAATACCGGAGACTGGGTAATTTATAAAGAAAAGAAGTTTAATTGGTTCACAGTTCTGCAGACTGAACACGAAGCGTAGCAGCTTTTACTTCTGGGGAGCCCTCAGAAACCTTCCAATCACGCATGGCGGGAGGCAAAGCGGGGAGCGAGGCATCTCACAGGGTGGGGGCAGGGGCCAGAGAGAGAGCGGGGAGGTGCCACACACTTTTAAATGACCAGATCTCTGGAGAACTCACTCACTATCTCGAGGAGAGCACCAAGGGTGTGGCACTAAATAATTCATGAGAAATCCGCCGCTGTGATCCGGTCGCTTCGCCCCAGGCCCCACTTCCAACACTGAGGATTACACTTCAACATGAGATTTGGGCAGCGGTGGGGGACACAGATCCAAACCATACCCGTCTCCCTGGGCAGGCCCATGAACACTGGAGATTAACCTGGCAGGAACTTGTAGACGCCCTGAGAATTTGGGACCACTTGGGTACACGCCCATCCAGGCCCACCCAGAAGCAACCGTTCCCTCTCATCCTCCAAGAAAGGAGATAAGGCCCATTCTTCCCTGGCTTCAAATCTCCCACCCTGGGCTTCCCTAGGAGACCCTCAGACCTACTGCCGTCTGTGGGGTGTGCAGGGTGGGCGAGAGGAGGAGGGCAGGGCACTGCCTTCCCCTCCTACAGGGAAGTGGAAAATGCGAGTTTTCCATACAACAATGGACAGGCCCACCTGCTTCCAGTTAGCAGCTCTGGGTGAGCCTAATTGGCAGATCAAACCATTTGATGTTCCGTGTTAAATAAGTAGTTAGACCGGCCCCAGTGGAGTCTGACACTTTTTGGTTGGAGCCCAAGCCCTGTATCCTACCACCTTGGGGCTTGGGGTGCTAATGCGGACCAAACCTTCATGCACAGAAGTGGGAGGATATTCACAAGTGTCAAGAAGCTTTGAAGCACGTGGGCAGATGCAGCCCTTCCTTCTTCCCCCTGTGCCGCTGAGGAGTCTGCTTGCAGGGGAAGCCAACCTGCAACAGCACCCCAATGCCCAGATAACCTGGGGAGCTCCGTCACTGAAGGAGGCAGGGGACAGTGCCTGCTGATGGACAGCAGCAATCTCTGCTTCTGTAGTGGTGGTGGCCATCGGGGGATGTGAGAGTGTCTATGGCTGTGGGGAAGGTGGTGTTGAGGCTGGTTGTCATGGTGATGGTGGCGGTGGCTCTGCAAGAGAGGGAGATGCTGGGATGGTGTCATGGCGATGTTTGTCTAACTGGGCTAGGCTTACCTGCATGCTGGACCCCACCTACTCCTGTCCTGCTCTTCACCTTATGAGCAGGCTCCCGCAGGGGCCGTCCTCTTTCGCTCTTTGACATTCCATCCGGACAGCTGCCAGCTGCCTTCTCACTCCTTAGACTTCCTAGTCCCTCTTTCTCCTAGCCAGCCTGATGGCTGCCGTGGATAGACTCCTGCCTGCTGCTGCTACTCCCCAGTCCCGACTCAACCCCATCTCCTGACCTTCCAGATCCACTTCCCTGATGACCAGCAGCCATTTGGCTTTCCCTTCGGCAGATGCCCAGCCCACTCAATCTCTTTGGGAAGCTTTCTGGCTTCAGTGTCAGCTGCAGGGGTCCGCTTTGCTCTCCAGTGCAACCCAGACTAGATCTGGTTCAGTGGTGATGGTGATGAGGGTGAAGAGATGTTGATGGTAGTGATGGTGTTGGTGGTGATGGTGATGGTGATGGTGTTAGTGATGGTGATGATGGTGGTGGTGGTGGCAGTAGAGTGTTGATGTTGGTGTTGGTAGTGATGATGGTGCTGTTGTTTGTGTTGGGGTGGTGATAGTGGTGGTGGTGATCATGTTGGTGCTGCTGCTGATGGTGGTGATAATGATGGTGGTAGTGGTGATGTTGGTGATGATGGTGGTGGTGATAATGATGGTAGTAGCGTTAATGGTAGTGGTAGTATTGATGGTGATGGTGGTGGTGATGATGGTGGTGGTGATAATGGTAGTGGTAGTAGTGATGATGGTGATGGTGGTGGTGATAATGATGGTGGTAGTGTTAATGGCAGTGATTGTAGTGATGGTGGTGATGGCGATGGTGATAATGATGGTGGTAGTGGTGACGTTGGTGATGGTGATAATGATGGTGGTAGTGGTGATGCTGGTAATGGTGATGGTGGTGGTGGTGACATTGACAAGGATATTAATGCTGACCCTTTCCTTTCTCATTGGATGCCTTCATGAAGCCTCCAGTTTGGGGCCAAAGGCTAAGGTCTCTTCTTTTGCCTTTTCTTATGCTGGCAACATGCAGACTCTGCTCCTTGTCAGATCTGGGTCATTAGAGGATTCACCCACATTCTGGCTGAGGTAGAGCAGCCTGTGGGATGGAGTGAAGTGGGGATGAAGTCTGGAAGCCAAAGCCCCTCACCATCACCCCCTTCTCTAGGAAAGATGGGGCAGGCCAATCTTTTCACCTCCTTGATCTCACCTCCTTCCACTTTCCCCTCTGCTCCAGCGGCACTGGCCTCCTTGCTGTTTCTCGGGGACACGAACCATGGACCTGGCTTAGGGCCTTTGCACAGGCCATTTCCTCTGCTTTCTAGCACACTCACACAGCTGATTCCCCCCACCTGCTTCAGGCCTCTGCTCAGTCATCTGCTTCTCAGTGACACCTTCCTGAGGCCCCTTCTGATTATCATCACGCCCACTCCCTATCCTCCCTCCATACTCCACTTTACTCCACAGCCCATGTCACCATCTGGCAGGACACGTGCTTGCTAACTCATGGTGTTTACCTGTCCCCTCTGCCCCTGCCAATAGAGGGCAGTTTTGTCTGTTTTATTCTTTGCTGTACCCTCAGCACTTGGGACAGAGCTTGGCATACGGTAGGTGCTCAATAAATACTTGTTGAATGAACATCTGTGTGTTTTTGTACCCCTGTTGCCGTCGGGCACCGATACTGCTGAACAAATTCAGGGACACAAACTCTTCCTGTCCTGTATTTGGTAGTGAGGAGCAGGGAGGAGGTCCTTGGACTTGAAGCTGGTGTCCCAGGGTGTATCCTGGTGCAGCCACTTGGGGTGTTGTGACGTTGGGTAAGCTACTGCCCCTCCCTGGGCTTCATCTGAGCTGTAAATGAGATAAGAATGACCCATCCCTGCAGGGAGATGTCTCCAGGCTACTTACTACACAGTTGCTACTCTAATCATGTGTCTCAGCTCCAGATGCTGTAACAAAATATAAACTGAGCGGGTTATAAACAACAGACACTTATTTCTCACAGTTCTGGAGGCTGGCAGTCTGAGTTCAGGGTGCCAGCATAGTTGGGTCCTGGTGAGGTCTCTCCTCCGGTTGCAGACTGCTGACTTGTTATATGCTAACGTGGTGCAAAGAGAGTGAGAGAACTCTCTGGGGTCCCTTTCAGAAGGGCACTGATCCCATCTGTGAGGGCTCCACCCTTAGGACCTCATCACCCCCAAAGGCCCCACCTCCCAGTACCATCACATTAGGGATTAGGATTTCAGCAGATGCATTTTGGGGGGACATAAACATTCATCATGACTACTATTATTGTGAATATTTAACCCCACAGGCCATGATATCTATACATTAACAAAAGGGGGGCAGGGATAGGGGTTGGCCTAGGGTTGAACTTAGGAAACTGGTAAAGTCCCCAGGTCTCCTCTGCCTCCAGGTTCTCCAGATCCTCTTGATCTAAGAGCGGGGCTTCTCAGACTCTTTAAGGGCCGATCTCAACCACTTTTGCCAGGGATGTGAAAAGAGGGCCCCTTCCCCCTGGAAAGAGTAATTCTTAAGTCAAGGAAGGAGCCAGCCACGCGGAAGGCAAGAGCTCTGGATTGGGGACCAGAAGACCTGGATTGATTCTTAGCCAGGCTGTTGGCTCCAGTGACCTTGGGCCCATCACCCCTCCTCCCTGGGCCTCAGTCTCCCCATCTGTAAAACAAGCATGTTGGACCCAGTCATCTCTAAGCCAAGGCTGCTTCCGCCCTTCATGCAGCTCAGCACAGCAGGACCTCATCAGCATTGCCCCATCCACCTGTGGCTGGCCTTCCTCATCCCTCATCCTGTTTGCGGTTTCTTTCCTGGACCTTCCTATCTCCGCCCACAGCCCCTCTCACAGGGTGTCAGGTATGTGTACCTCGGAGTGGCTGAGAACAGGATTCCTGCAGTGGGCCTTCCCATCCAGGGCAAGGCCTGGTGTGAGGAGCAGGGGACCTGTGTGTCCCAGCACTCCACCCCAGCCTGCCTGCCTGCCTCCTGGGCAGCTTCCTTAAATCAGTACCCTGCCTGTCAAAACATGGAACACAGTCAAGATAGGAACCAAAATGAGGACTTGGAGCCCAAGATCTCTATTTATGAAATTGCCATGGTCCTCTTCCCTGGGCAACCGATGGACCCTGCACTCCCTGCTCTGGGCCTGTTTCCCCATCCATACAAGGAGAGTGGTCCCTAACTTGGGCACACATCTTCCTGGTGGTTCTGATGACCAGCCTCATTCTAGATCACGGGACAGGGGATGTCCCTATGGCCCAGCTTGCTGTCAGGACAGCGGTCACAGCCCAGGTTCTTCTGGAAAGCTGATCTGAGAGGCAGGTGTGTGCTCTCTCCAGGGCAGTTCCAGAAGCTGACAGCAGATGGTGCTGTTGGCCCCATTCCTGTTCAAAGGGACGATGAGCTGCTGCCAGGGGCTCCGGGCTTGGGAATGGTGAGGTTTCCTCTCCTCCAGGCCCGAGGCTGGACACGGGTAGATGCACAAGCACGATGCGGAGACACAGACGTGCACACGGGCAGGCTGTTCCCGTCTATCCAGAGTGTGGTGCCAAATGCCAGGCCCGACTCTTAACTCATCCCGTGTCACCTCCACAGCAGGGGTCGATCAGGCTGCAGGTGCGGGAGAGGGGCAAGGGCTGAAAGCAGGGCCGTTTGTGTGCATGAGCCCAGGCACACAGGTGCTAGTGTCTGTGGTCTGTGTGTGTGCAGTGCCTGCGGAGAGCTGTGTGTGCACTCGGGTCTGCCAGGGGGTGCCTATGTGTAAGCACCCCAACGCCAGGTCCCTCTGGGCGACTACTCTGCTGTGTGGGGAGGTGTGTGCATCTATGGCTGTGCATGCAGGCATCCGGGCTTGCGTGCACACGTGTGTTTGGTACATGCGTGTGTGTGTGTGTGTGTGTGTGTGTGTGGTAATCACAACCTCTTGGCTGGGCCGATGGGAGAGGAAGCCGGAGGAATGATGAATGGTTTGAGTAGTAGAGAGGGTGTGAGTAGACAGGCTGGAAAGACCGACCAACCTCTTTGTTAAAAGGATACGGGCAGAAGCAGGTGGACCCCATGCCCAGAGACCCCAGCCTGGATCGGGGACGGGCGTGCCGGTCCTTACGAGCTTGGGGAGATGGCACTGCTGCTCTCATCATGAGTTAAATGAGTGTCCTTGGTGCCAAGCACGTCCTGGGCCCTTTACATTCACACACACTCTCATCTAACACCCCTTGATGTCCCCACTGTACAGATGAGGCAACTGAGGCTGGGGGAGGTAGAGGAATTTGGCTGCAGTCAGTCAGGCAGGAGGTGGTGGAGCTGGGTCTTGAACTGAAGTCCAGCCCCAAGCCCTCTCACCAAACCACCTTTGCCTCAAGCAAGCCTGGCAGGAGGGAGGGACAGGGTACTGGTGAGCAAGGGTGGGAGAGGCAGGGAAGAGGGGCAAGGATGAGAGGAGGGAAGGGAGCCCAGGGCTGCTGGGCAGTGGGAAAATCCAGACCTGGGAGGTGAGTGCTCCCTCAGAGTGTTGGCCTCTGCCCTTAGCTGTGGGATCAGCCCCTCAGAGCCTCAGTTTCCCTGTCTGCCAGATAAGGGGCTCGGCCTAGGCATGTTATGCCCTGACTGCACGCAAGAGACCTTGTTGGGCACTGCCCATTCCCCATTAAACAAGTGTTTATTGGGCATCTATTTGTGACACGGGGGGTGCCATGGGGAACAGGACAGACCAGCTCTCCACCATCATGAAGCCCAAACTCCAGTGCACAAGCCCAGACTCCCGCAGTGAAGGGAAGAGAGAAGCGGACAAGACTGAAGGAAGTGACATAAGTGCTGTGAAGACTGAGGTGAGTGCTGTGAAGAATGGCCAGGCTACCGGATACACCGGGGCTGGGGCCGCTGGTGGCCAGGGAGGGAGGCTGTGGGGGAGGGGCTGCAGCAGCAGGCTCTGGGGAGAGCATCTTCCCGACAGAGGGATGGGGGTGGGGGCAGGAGCTGGGTGGGGCAGGGCCTCCCAGGATTTCATTCTTAGGGCAACAGGACGTCACCCAGAGGATTTAAGCAGGAGAAGGCCCGATCTGGATCTGATTCCTGCTTTAAAGATCACCAGATGCAAGCCGGGCATGGTGGCTCATGCCTGTAATCCCAGCACTTGGGAGGCTGAGGCGGGTGGTTCGAGACCAGCCTGACCAACGTGGTGAAACCCTGTCTCTACTTAAAAATACAAGAATTAGCCTGGCATAGTGGTGTGCACCTGTAATCCCAGCTACTTGGGAGGCTGAGGCTTGAACTTGGGAGGCGGAGGTGGCAGTTAGCACTCCAGCCTGGACAACAGAGTGAGACTCTATCTAAAAAAAAAAAAAAAAAAGATCACCAGATGCAATGTGGAGAATGCTCTGTGGGGACCAATGATTCTGCAGAAGGGGACCAGCATGTGGCAGGGATTCTATTAAAAAAGCCATGCTGAGCCAGTGCGTTCAGGGCACAGGGGGCCTGGGCAGCTGTGATTTGAACCCTGTACCCTTGAGCAAGCCCTTTCCCTGTTCTCTTCCTTCCCCTTGGCCCCACCTTAAGTGAGGCTCTTTCTCTGACTTATTTTCTTATGCCTGGAGTGACTTTTTTCTTACCACTGTGAATCTTGGGAGTAAGGTTTCCAGGTGTAGACCCTCTATCCCAGCTGAGGGCTCAAATTCTAGCTAGTCTCTTATTGGCAGGATGACTTCAGTCAAGTTGCTTCTCGGAGAGCCTCAGTTTCCCCATCTGTAAAATGAGGGTAATGATGCTTCTTGGAGCACCTGATGGTAGGGTGAGGCTGAAACAGGATGGAGCACGCAGTGGCTCCGTACAGTGCCTGGCACAGCGTCAGAGCTGTGGCCGTCTTGTTGATCACTAAGTGACCCATATGGCCTGGCACGAGTCACTTAAGTCTCTGAATGGCAGTTTTCTCCCTGTAGAATCCCCAAGGCCTTGACACGTAGTAGGTGCTCAGGATGCTTGTGCTGGGGAGTTGCTCCAGCTGCCCAGACTTCTTTGGCAGGGAGGGAGGAATCAGTCTGTTCTGCAGGGAGCTGGCCTGGGGGCAGGGGTATGGCTTAGGGGCAGGAGTGGGTCAGGCTCTCGCAAGGCCCCGTGGTTTCCTCCTCCACCTCCCTCAGCTCCCCCTCCACCTGCCCTCCCTCCAGCCCTCCCTCCACCCTCCACTGTGCCCCAGGGAGTGGGCATTCGGAAGTCTCCCAGCGCCCCTTCCCTTCTCTGATTTGCATGTTTAGAACGTATCTGCAGACGCATCTTCTCTCTAGCTCGCTTGGGCCCAGCCTTTCTCCCTCCCTCCCTCCCTGCCTGCCTGTGTGTTTGGGAGCTGAGCTATCTGCGTGCACAAGAACCCAGAAAAGCATGTCCACCCGGCCCCTCCTCACCAGAACCTTCTGAGATGCCCCATTCCTCTCCCTGCTGCCTCAGCCCTGCCAGGACAACGATTCCATTTTGGGGGCATTGGGATTTCTTTGTATACACCCCCATCTTTGCCTGCACCTGTGGGGGCCGTCTCGCTCAGGGGCTGTGGGGTGGCACTCTCAGATCACAGGCTGACATTTCAGTGCTTGTGTCTCTGTGCCAGGCAGGCACCAGGCCGAGCAATCGATTCTCTCTGCATAATCACTCAGCACCGTCCATAACATTTCATCAGCCCCCATCGGCCCACTGGGCTGCTTCCTCTGGGCCTCACGCTGGGTTGCCCATGCCCTCTCTTCTGGGACTGGGCACTGTTTTTCCAAATCCCGGTGAGAGCTGCCCCCTGCCCCCTGCTGCCATCCCGTTGCACTCCCCATGAGGCCAGCAGGGCTGCCTCAGTTTCTGGTCACCTCCTCATTCCCGTGTCACCTGGCATCAGCCACATTAGGATCCCCCTGGTTCCTCTAAGAGCAAACGTCTCTTCTGCCCCAGGGCGTTTGAACACGCTGTGTCTGCCACCAGAACGCCTTTCTAGCATCCCCAGCATATTCTCCTCTTTGCCTAGCTCACTTCCACTTAGCACTGGGGTCTCAGTTTAGCTGGCGCTTCCTCCAGGAAGCCCTCCTGCATTTCCCAGACTAGGCTAGATTGTTCCATTTCACCCCTTTCTACAATCAGCTCATCTCTTTGGCACTCTGCCCCTCCTGTGATTTCTTTGACATCTGTGCCCCTCATTCCATTTGAGGAGGCACTCTCTGTTTTCCTTACTTCTGTAGCCCTTATGCTCATACAGTGATGCCTAATAAATGCTCAGAGAATTGAATGAATTGTTGGGTGACTATTTGCTGAGTACGGCCACTCAAAGGCCTGAGCTCAGAGAATGAGTCTGCTCCGGGCTTTCCTTTGTATAACGAGGGTAGTGAGGCTGGGTCCTGACGAGAGGAGGAGACATAGGCTTTCCTAGGCCAGGGCCGGGTCTGCTCCGCTGCCTGTCTTCTGTCTCTGGTGCGCGCTGGTGCTTGGGGACCGTCGGCTGAGCAGAATGTAAAGAAAGCTCTTGTGGCTGGTGGGGCGGGTGGAGCTGATGGTGGTTAACGGTGACAACTCTTGGCAGTGGTGGTGACCGTGTTGATGATGGCACTAACGATAATACTCATGCTGATGTTGGTTGCTTATTTGGCAGTGAAGACAATGGCAATTTTGCTGTGGCTTTGAGGTGATGGTACAGAGGCTGTTTGAGAAAATGGGTTTTGGAGTTGTGCGAACCTGGGTTCCTCCCCTGCCCCTGTCACTTTAAGCATCCAAGGAACCCTTCAGGGTCTCAACTTCCCCATCTGTAAAGCGACTACAATAAGAGCACCTACTCCACTGGGGCATGGCCGGGACTAGGTCGGTTGTGAGGATTAAATGAGAAGATGCCTGGAAAGCTCTTAGCCCACGTGAGGTTTTGAGTGACAATGTGTGGAATGACATCATTAGGATGACAGCTTGGTGGTGATGGCCCCAGGGCTGCCGCCATTGCTGGGGATGAGGATGGTGACATCTGGGGGGAAGGGGATGAATATGGCAACGCGGGTGCTTTTGCCGACGCAGGGGTAGTTGACAGGGCGAAGTGATGCTGATGATGTTGATGATGGCTATGGTGACAGAGAAGCTTAAGACTGATTAATTCAACTGTCGGTTAAACAAGCAGCCTGTGTTTTGTGTCAGCAAATTTGGGGGGAAAATAAATATGACCGTTGATTTTCAGGAGTCATGAATAAAATAGAAAATTTACACACATACGGTGGGAATGAAGCGAGGTGGTACGTGATCGGATGTCAAGTGGGTTCTTTCCATCAGAGGAGGAGCAGGGGAAGGAACCGGGGGAAGATGGTTCCGAGGCTGGGTGTTCCCGGAGGCAGGAAAGGGGTGACCACAGGGATGGTGCTTCTCGCAAGCTCAGGGAAGAGTGAGAGGTAAGAGCCAGGGCTGGAGTGGGGGGCCAACTGCAGAGGAAGAGGAACCTTGGTCTTTAGTCTGGAGCTCTGGTTCCAGTCCCAGCTTCACCCCTGACCTTCTCTATGACCCTGGGTTGGCTCTGTCCCTAGAAATAGGCCCTGGTTTCCCCATGGCTCCAGAGGTCTTGATTTCACGTCCATTTTACAGATGGACACACTGAGTACCTTTGAATCCTCATTTTAGCAAGCAGGTGGTGACCTTGCAGCAGGCATCCTCAGAGGTAATTGAGCTGGCATGTGTCACATCAGGGTTGAGATCCATTTCTGAGGACTCGAACAGGGATGTCTGGGCATCCCTCCCTTCCTCTCATTTGCATGTTTAATATGTATCTGCAGATGCATCTCTGGCCACCAGCCTCCCTTCCCCCACGTCCAGCAGCTCTGGGAGCTTAGTTATCTGCACGCACCAAAGCCTAGAAAACCACATTCCATGCCAATGCCTCTCCTTCTGATGCTGGTGTCCCAGATGTGAGTCATGACCAGAGAGGGCAGTGTCTTGCCTGATGCCACACAGCTAGAGGAGGCAGAGCAGCAGCTCAGGAGACACAGGTGAAAGCCATGGTGTGACCCCCACCTTGCCCAGGGCTCTCCCCTCACTGTCTTGACCACAGTTGTGGGGAGAAGTGGATGGCAGGGAGAACAGGGACAAAGGAAACTAACCCTTATCTGGTGGACACAGTGTAATTAAGCCTGTGGGCTTTGGAGCCAGAAAGCCCTGGGTTTGAATCCTAGCTCTACCACTCAGTGCTGTGTGACCTTAGGCAATCTACTAAGCCTCTCTGTGCCTCAGCTTCCTCTGCTGTAAAATGGAAATGATACTCATAGAACCTTCCTACTTGGTGGCTTCTTGTAAGGATTAAGTGAGTTTGTATGCAGGCTCTAGGGCATAGCTGCCCCGTGAAAACCTAGCTGTTACTATGTGCCCTGCACTTTGTATATGCAGACTTGCTTCGTTGAATCCTCTCCTGCTTGAAGAAGGAATTGTCCCCTCTTTGCAGATGAAGAGACCGAGAAGGGAGGTAGGAAGCTTGTCTAGCCAGGATTCATGCCCGGACCTGGCTGGCTCCGTGCCCGCGGAGCCGCCTTGGTAGGGGAGAGTGAGGGAGGGGTCTGGAGGGCTGCTGGGGGGCTGGCAGGCTGGTGGGTGGGTAGTGGGAAGCAGCCAGCCTGACATAAGGCCCTCAAGAATGTGGTCCGCTTCCTCCCGGGCTCCTGGGACCTGGTTATCCTGGATGCGGGGAGACAGCTGTGTCGGGTGTAGGGGGAGGCTCTGGGAGTCTGGGCCCCACTTCTCTGCTTTTCCTGCAGGGGTGGGGGCTGCAGGCCAATTAACCCTGGCAGGGCTGGAGTCGAGAGGTGGGGAATCGGGAAGAGAAAGGCAAGCAGAGGCAACTTGGAACTGGGAAGAGGAGTAGGCGAGAGCTGAAATAGCCTGTGGGTAAGCCCGCCCTGGGTAGCGACCCCCAGGTGTGGCCAGCTGGCCCTCCCTTGGAGGCGCTGGGAGACTAAACTTCTGAGCATGACAGAGTGAGAGGAGAACAATAGGCTTTTCTTTTTTTGAGATGGTGGCTTGCCCTGTCACCCAGGCTGGCGTGCAATGGTGCCATCGTGGCTCACTGCAACTTCTGCCTCCCGGGTTCAAGCGATCCTCCTGCCTCAGCCTCTCCAGTAGCTGGGATTATAGGCACCTGCCACCACACCTGGCTAATTTTTGCATTTTTAGTAGAGACAGGGTTTCACCATGTTGACCACGCTGGTCTTGAACTCCTGACCTCAGGTGATCCACCCACCTCAGCCTCCCAAAGTGCTGGGATTATAGGCATGAGCCACTGCACCTGGCCAGGGAGCAGGCTTTTAACAGGGTCACAGCTGGAAGGGCTGGGGGCCTCTGGCCCCACCCCCGTGCTTTATAGAAGGGGATATTGAGGCCCTGAGAAGGAGGAGCAGTGAGTGGCTCAAGGTCACCCAAGAATCAGTGACTGAGTTAGGAATAGGCCCAAGGCCTCTTTGCCCCAAAGCTGGAACTTCCTGTATTACCCAAGCTGCTCCTCATCCTGTCCCCATCTCAGGGAAGGAGTTTAACTGGACAGCGGACACAGACTCTGTTGGTTCATCTTACAGGGTGCCACATGCCCACTCACCAGCCAGAACTCCAACCTTGAAGGGGTGATAACGAGGATACTAATAATATTTCATAACCTTTTGATTTAATACACAGTTCATAGCTTTGGTAGTTTCTATTTTATAGTATTTCAGAGATTACCAAGCCCTTCACATCCACGATCTCGTGTGGTCCTATGCACTCTTTGTGTGTTGTTAACCCTTTGTACAGATGTGGACACTGAGCCTCGGCGAATTGAGGTGATTTGCTGAGTCACACAGCAAATAATAATAGTAACAAATCTTCCCAGACACACACTGAGTGCAGGCTCGGAACTGTGATCTCTTCACAGACCCAGTGGCTCCTGCTAGCAATACAGAAGCCATCCTTAATTCCTCCCATCCAGGAACAAGTGGAGGATGCCTCCTGCACGTCTCCCAAATCTTGGCTCTATCTCTGTGGGTGCCATATTGAAACTGGCTGCCATCTTGGTTTTTTTTTTTTTTTTTTTTTTTGAGACAGGGTCTGTATCTGTCACCCAGGCTGGAGTGCAGTGGCACTATCACAGCTCACTGCAGCCTCGACTTCTTGGGCTGGAGCAATCCTCCCACCTCAGCTTCCTAAGTAAGTGGTACCACAGGCTTGTGCCACCATGACTGGCTAATTTTTGTATTTTTTGTAGAGATAGGGTTTCGTCATATTGCCCAGGCTGATCTCAAACTCCTGGGTTCAAGGGATCCTCCCATCTTCACCTCCCAAAGTACGGGATTACAGACATGTGCCACCGCGTCCCACCTGGCCGCAATCTTTTCTTGCCAGGATGCCTACAGCTTCTTTGCTGGTCTCTGCCTCCATCCTTTCCCCCACCTCACCCCAGGACATTCATTCTTCACAAAACAGCCAGGGACACTTCTACTCGTGGAAATCAGATTATGTCACTCCCCTCCTGGTGGCTTCCACCAAGTTTTGAAGAAACTGTAGGTGTCTCAGTCAGCCCATAGTCCCCACGCAGCCCTGCCTCCCTCTGCTCTGATCTCATCTCCCACAGCTCTCGTCATTATAATTGTCACTGTCTTGTTGCATCAGACACAAATGCCCTCCTTCCTTTTTCTTGAACCAGCAAGGCTTGTTCCCACCCCAGGGCCTTTGCACGTGCTCTTTCTTCTGCTTGGATTGTTCTGCCCCACATCTATGCATGGCTCTCTCCCTGTCGATTCAGCCTGGCCTTTGTTGATGTTGATCTCCAGTTACATCACTGGGATGGACGTTCTTCAAAGCGCTCAGTGGCATCTGGAATCATCTTACTTGCTTCTTTGTTTTTGAGTTTATGATCCACCTCCATGACCTAAAATATAAACATTCTGAGAGCCTAGACGTCATCTGTTCTGTTGACTGCTGTAATCCCAGTTCCTAGTACAACACCAGCACATTGTAGGTGCTCAATAAGCTAGTGATTCACTGACTAATGACCAAGACCGCCTTGAGTTCAAAGGTTACATTTCCTCGCTAGCCACCTGCCTGGCTGTCTGACACTTCCAGGCTGGGACCCCACCCCTGCTGTTGTCACTGAGCCAAGGACATTTTGGGTCCAATCCTTGGAGCACTGAGACTCATGTTTCTTTGTAGAATATTCAAGGCATGAACTTCGGGCTGTGTGCCAGGTGGTCCACTGGGCCCAGGGAAAAACGGTGCCCAAAAATAAGATTCTGCCTTCAGGTTGCTTAAAACGCAGAGCATAAGAGGAGAGATGTCGGCAATGGATGCTAATGCAAGCCAGGCAGCTCCTACTATGTGGTAGGTGCTTTGCAAACATCACCCCATCAAATCCTCATTGAATTAGTAGCTGTTGAGAGAGGAGGATGTGAATTCCGAAAAAAAAAAACAACCATTTTACAGATGGGGGAGTTGAGGAATGCAAGGACGGTGCATTGCTTAAGGGCACCCAGCTGGTACACGGCAGAGCTGCATTCAAATCTAGGTCTGTCTGGCTCCAAAATCTATGCCTAAGAGAAAGCAGGAGGCCACCTGTGATTGGGATGGGGGAGGATGCAATTGAGGATCAGGGGAAATGGGGTGGGGAGAGAATTTCTGACCAGGGGTGTGGTGTGAACTTGGGAGGGGGTAGGAAAGAGCAGCTGGCTGTGGGATCAGGGAGTGGCTTCGTTTTCCTGGGGACACCGTATGACAGGAGGAGAAGGGAGGGAGATGAGGGAAGAAGGTGGGCTAGATTAGACCATGGTGGGCCCAGAAAGCCAGACTTGTGGCATTTGTCTCATGATCATGGTGGCAGTGCGGGCAATGAAGGGAAAGTGTGGGGTTGAATCTGGACCCTGGGAAATTTCCCCAGCCAGTCAGTACAGAGTGGGAGAGACTGGGGGAGGAAGCTTCTCTAAGCTCAGCCCCAAGCCAGTGTTTGAGGCTTGTGGAGGAAAGGAGAGGTCAACTAGAAAATGGTGTGAACTGGAGGGAATCTGAGACTTCCGTTTGCAAGTCTGTGAAGCAGTAACGCCATTGCCTTGAACAAGAAGCAGTAGGAGCTGGGGGTTTTGGAGTCACTGGAGTTGGGTTTGAGTTCCGATTCTGCTGTTTCCAGGCTGTGGATACGCTCTCCGCATGCCCGCTCGCTCTCTGAGTCTGGTTTCTTTGTTGATGGAATAGGAATTCCAGTTGTGATAAGGACTAAACGACTTCACATAGAGGACATACCCAGAATAACGTTCCACACAGGGATTTTGCGCAGGCAGGGACTATGAGGAACTCTGCAGCCTGGACTTTCATTTTAAGAGCTGCTAGAAATACGAATTTTAGTGCAAAATCTCCCACAGCCGTGGTGCAAGAACCTTCGCTGTAGAACACATGGCTGAAGAGATGTGACACTTTCCGAGGTTGGGGCAGGGGGAGATGGATCAGTCCAGGGTATTTGAGACAGTGCGTTGCTAGCTGACAGGTTCACGAGGAAGAAAAGCTCTGTTGACCTGGTCAAGGTCACAGTCAGGGCAGATCACTGGCGCTGAGTTGGGATGCAGCAAGGTCTGGGAGCAAGGAAGCCGGAGATCTGGCCTTGGCTCTGAACAGGCCTGCTCTGTGACCTTGGCCAGCCCCTCTCTGTCTCTGAGCCTGTGTGACAGGAGTGGATATATTCTCTCAACACTTCTGCCTTTCCACGCTCTGGGGACAGAGGCCTGGGTCTCTCACCCTCAAGCAAAAAGTTAGGGGGGGGTCTGGGGGGAGAGAGCCCCCCTCACCCTTCTTGGATCCTGGGAACAGTGTGGGGTCTAATCTGCTGTTGACATTCCACTGGGCCCCCAGGCTGCGTGCAGAGCTTGGGTTTCTTCCGGTCTGTGTGATCCTCCGCCTCTCGCAGCAGGCAGGCGCTGGGAGACAGCACGTGCTCCATGTCACTCTGGGGTGGATTAAGGACCCCGGGGCCAGGGGATTGGGGGTGCTGAGAAGAGGGGGAGATGAGGGGCAGGGCTGAGGGCCAGCTGCTGGGTCGGGGCTCTTCCCGCAAAGACCATTTGAGGAGGCTGTGCTCAGATGACCAGGCTGGGCCAGGGTGAAGAGGCAAAGAAGAGTCTACACGATCTCACTATTATTCCCATTTAACAGAGCGGGAAAACTGAGCCCCAGGGAGGGGAGGTGACTCACTCAGGCTCACATTGTTGGTAGAGGATGGTGAGACTCCAGTCCAGGTAGCTGGACCCTCAAGCCTGCACATTAAATTCACCTGCCGGGTATTGGCATCTGTGGCTGCCTGAGGGCAGAAAGAGGAACCTGGGATGATTTTCAAAGACTGTTTCTCTTTGAGCTGTGCCTGGAGCGCAGGCATCTGGAACCAAGGCCCTTGGGCTGGCTGGGGCTCCTGACCCTCTCTCCTCTTCTGATCTCCCTCCTGCCTACTTTCTTCCTGTCCCTTCATGCCTCCTGTGTGCTTGGTGCTAAATGAGCAAGAAGAGTTCTCAGAGACAAACTGGCACCACCTCTGTCCTCAGGACACTGGTGATTGACTGGGAGGGCAAAGTGGTCAGTCTCCAGTTGAGGCCAAAACTGAGGGCCTGGAGCTTGCAGGAGGAAGGGATTACTTCCGAGCATGGCTCCTCAGTTTCCCCATCATGGTGGGGGTTAAATGAGATATTTTGTAGGAAGCTCCCAATGCAGCCTGGCATACCAGCTTCATTCACACAGAGTGCCAGGCAGTCCCCCAGAATCCAAAGTCATCATGGGCAACTTTAATTACTCAATAACACAACGCCAGGCCCAATGTTAAGCACTCTGGATTCATTGCCTCATTCATTCCACACCACAATGACAGGTGGTAGATGCTATTACCTGCTCATTTTACAGATGAGGCATGGAAAGGTTAAGCAACGTGCTCAGGATCACATAGTTCCCAAGTGGCAGAGTTGGGGTTCAAACTCAGATCAGCCAGGAGACAGAGCCCAAGCCCCCACTGGTACTTCACTCTTGATTTGGTCCTCCATCCTGCACGCCGTGGGTGGGCATGAAGTCTCAGAAATGTGCTTTTCTGGGCCTGCTAGATGGAAGACTTCATGAGGCCAGGAACTGTCTCTGGACTATCTCTGGCCCAGGCTTACCTCTGGAGCTCCTTTGACTGAAATAATCTAGCAGGTATATGGGAAATGAATGAATGAATGAATGAATTGGATAAATGAATGAATGAATAGCCGCCCAGGCAAGTCTCCTGAGATTGCTGGAGGGGACTCTGTGGGCCACTCTCAGGGCTGGAGGTGAGCCTAGGTACCCCTGCCTTGTGGTGTGGCCTTGGAGGGCGATCTGACTGCCTCTCTACTCCTGCCTCCTCCAGGGTTTGGAGGGCCTGTGGAGATGGGCCAGTGGCAGGTTCTGGAAGGCCCCAGATAGAATATCAGTGGCTGAGCCCTTGAAAATCTGATCTTGCCTCAGCCCATCTCCCCAAGGTCTCCCCCAGACCATCAATCAGCAGCGAGACACGATTGTATTTTATAGCCAGACCAGGGTGGGGGTGGCATGAAACACAAGCCCCGACTCCGCCTGGGGTTCTGCCTGCTTAGGGGGATCAAGCAGACCCGGGCAGAGCCTTAACCCTTTGTGATCCTGTTCCTGCCAGCTGTGGGCACAGCTCTTCTCCTCCTCCAACCCTACCAAACTAGGTCCCTCAGGGGTGTCAGAGGGACTTACATCGTGGTGACAAGGTCTTCTGGGGTCTTGACTGCTCCCAGGGACCTGCAGGAAGGCCCGTGGATCAGAGGATGGTTTGGGCCCCACCTGAAAATCTGCATTCTGGCTCAAGGTCTCTCTGCTTTGTGGCTGTGTGACCTCAGGCAAATTGCTTCCCCTCTCTGGGTTTGGTCCTCACCTCCCAGCAGCCCCCTTGCTGATCTCACTGTGGTTGTCCCAGTGTCTTCAACATGGGTAAAACTTGGCCTTGGGCTCCACCATCTTCACACCAGGGTCCTTCCTCCGGGACGAGCTTCTCCATAGAGACTTTGCATCCCTGTTTCCGTTTTGGAACCTGAGACCCAGATAGGACTTTCTATTACCCAAGATCACACAGTAAATTGCCACAAATTAGGCTGGAGCTGCCGGCCCCAGGGCTAAAACGCTCTTCCTTTCTCCTTTCCTCCCTCCTGCTACTGGAAAGGGATCTGTGGGCCATTCCAGGGTCTTGGGTTGCTGTCAGGGCTAAGGTGATGGGATGCCTGTCCAGTCTCCCCTGTGAGCGGTGGCTAGGGGAACTCGGGCTGAGGAATAGAAGCTCAGAGTTGGCTTGAAGCCACGGCTGCCAGCTCAGGACCTTCGGGGGGCGTCCTAGGGAAGATGCCATGTGGTCTTCAGGGGAACCAAGGCTGATGGGAGAAGCCATGGGGTGAAGGAATTTGTTTACCACCAGGAAGGAGGACTAGGGGGGCAGGGGTGACACCTGCACCTTTGGGGTGAGCCAGTCCTTGGGTAGAATGGTCTACCTTGGAGCCTCAATATTGTCATCTCTCAAATGTGAAGGGTAACACCGACTTGCCTGATTATCTTGAGGCTTACCTACAGTAATGACCACTCCCAGTTGCTCCACAATCAGTGAGTTATCATCAGGGCTGCCCCAGAAGGGGCTGAGCACCCTGTCGCTGAGGGGCATTCAAGTAGACCCAGTATTGTGAGGCTGCAGAGGGCCTCTGGGGGAAGAGGTTGGAAGCCCCTTTCAGAGTGATGGGGTGGGGGGTAGGGAGGAGCAGTCACGGGGGAGGTGCTGTCTTGAGTCTCCAGTTACCAGCTCCTGGAATTGCAGAGGTCATTGTAGGGGTGAGGGAGGGCATTCCAGGACAGCTTCCTTGGGCGGATTAGGCTCTGGGGACGCAGGTGTCACGCCAACAGCTGGAGGTGCCGGCTTGATGGATGGCTGTTAGGAAATCAATTTTCTGAAGCTCGGTCAGTGGGGTGGGCAAGCAGGCCTTGGGGAGCCTCGGGTCCAGGATGGGGAGGCGCTCTGTGTCCAGCAGGTGGAAGGCAGGCCCTCCCCCAGCACCAGAAGCCCTGTCACTTCTCCTGCCCCCTGCCTCTTCCACAGGCTGTGTCTCAGGCTGAGACCCTCCATTTCCCTCCTCCTGAGCTCTGAAGGAAAAGAAGCCAAGTCCGGGTCCAGGGGTCAAGCTTCTAACTGGCTGTGTGACTCCTTTGGGTCTCAGTTGCCCCATGCGTAAGTAGAAGTTGGTCTAAATCTCTCTCATTTCCCGGGACTCAGTGAGCCAAGCTGGCTTGTGTTTATGCTTTAGGTCTCACTTTAAACATCAAATCCTGGCCAGGCATGGTGGTGGGAGCCCATGATCCCAGCACTTTGGGAGGCTGAGGCTGGAGGATCTCTTGAGCCCAGGAGCTCGAGGCTGCAGTGAGCTGTGATCATGCCACTGCACTCCAGCCTGGGCAACAGAGTCAGACTCTGTCTCTAAAAAAAATACAAAACCATCACCTGCTTAGAGATCCTGTCCCTCTCCACCCATCCTATCGTCCTTCCTCCACTTCTTTCCCTCAGCACTGTCCCCAGTGGCTTCATCTTTGCCCGTCTCTCCCTCTAGAAGGTAAGCTGCCTGAGGGGAGGCATGGCTCCTTGTTCCCGGTTGTATTCTAGGGCCTACACATAGGCACATAGTAGGGCCTACATCTGGCACATAGTAAGTTCTCAGTAAATAATGGTTGAATGAATGAGTAATTGGTGGGCCCTCTACTAGGCACTCTGGAGGCTCCAGGAAGCAGTAAGATAGGTCCTGGCCTCAAGGAGCTGACAGTCTAATGGGGCTGGTGGACACGTTCCCAGATGACTCGAATTCTGAAGCAATAAGCAAAAGGCCAGGCAGAGGCTGGAGAGACGGCCTGGAGGGCAGAGTGGGGTGAGGGGCAAGAACTGATTGGGGAGGGGATTGGGGATGGGCTGGGGTGAGTCTGTGCCTCTCAGCCCCTGGTTTCACACTGGAGCATGGGCATCACAGTGGCCACGGGAAGGCCAGCCCTGAAAGCTGGGCCCGGGTGAAGGGTCCCTCCTCATTAGCTGCCGGGGGGCTGCTGGCTTTGGCTCAGAGCCTTTAGCATTGCTTAGGTTCTGCATTCTTTTGGGTCGGAGAATCCACCCGCAGGCAGGCAGAGGAGGCAGGGTAGCATAGTGGGTGCAAATCCCTGCTGCTCACTCCGGGATGGCCCTGGGCAAGCCTCAGCCTCCCTTTCACACCCCCTCTGTGGAAGGAGGTCACACCTCCACTCAGCATAAACACTGCGGTGCTAAACACGGGGCTTCAGTGTGCCTGGCACATTGCTGTCTCCTCTCCATAATCAAAGGAACCCTCCTACTCATATCCCAGCAGGGAAATTTGAGTCCCCCGAGGGGAAGTCCTGAATATTTAGTTAAGTGCCAATTAAGTTGTCCCCAGAATCAGGGGAGAAGTCTCTCGAAGTATCTCACCCTTTTCCCACGCTCCCTAATTTCTCTGCTTTGGATGAGACTTTTCAGAAACCCCACTGGAATCCTGCCTCTGCTCCTGATAAATCCTGGTTTGTAGAAAACAGAGCTGGGAGGGCATTGTCCGATAGATCTGGCAGATGAGAAACTCAGGCCTGGAAAGCTCCTTGGCCCAAGGTCAACAGAGCTTGCTAGAGGCAGGGCAGGTCAAAGATGGAGGCAGCCTTGGGTCTGGGAGCTGCTGGTGTCTCCCGGCCATGCCTCTGGAAATGGGGTTGGGGCAGCGCTGCAGATGGCCTTTCCTCCTCCTCCTTCTCACTCTCTTTTTTCTTCTTTAAAAAGAAAATCAAACAATGGATCCCCCATGACTTGAAGAATGGCCCAAATCCTGTGTCTGGCCCCGGAACATTTTATGGCTCTTTCCAGCCAGGGACGTGAAGCCCCGGTGACATGAGCTCCCCGTTCCTTCGCCCTGGCCGGGGAAGGCCCATCCATCTTCCCAGTTGGCGGCTGCTTGTGGGAAAGGCCCCGCTGGCAGGGGCGACACCTGTCGCTCTCACTCTCCCTAAGCTTAGCACCGAGGATCCTTCCAGTCCCTTGTGGAGGGGATGATAGGGGTGAGGGGGGGACTGGGGAACCTCTGTCACAGTCACAGACTCTGAACACTGCTGACATAGCCAGGGTGATGGGGCTGTGATAAGAGTGGGGGTCCCTAAGAGTGGGGGTCCCTAAGAGTGGGGGATTTCCCACTGCTCTAGTGTGCTGGTTTTCCTTCCAGAAGAGGTGGCAGGCCCTGGGAGCTCCCAGAGAGGAGAGCAGCCAGCTCGGGCCCTGCTAGGGCTTGAACTCCAGAGGTGAGACAGAGTCGGCCGGCAGTTTCAGTGCAGAGATGGCACAGGGAGCGGAGGGAAGGGCGAGCGAGGCTGCAGGAACAGCATCTGTGAAAGCCCAGAGGCTCGGCAGGGCAGGGCGTTTTGGGAAACTCACAGGGTATGAGATCGGTGTGGGGAGCTGGATCAGAGACAGGGAATGCGTGTGGTCTAATCCTGACAGTGACTGGGGTGGCTGTGGGTTCACAAGCAGGAGTGGGACACCTAAAAACCTCTCTGCTCTCAGAGTAGAGGAGGGATTGAGGTGAACAGCAAGGCAGAGAACAATAGGTGAGGTCAGAGATGCGTTTCCACGGAAGGCAGAGGGGAGACTGAGAGTCAAAGCCTCCTGGGCTGCAGGGTCCCTTGTGAAGGTACCTCCCTTCTCTGGGCCTCAGTTTTGTAATGAGGGAATTGGACAGACAAAGGGTGGTGAACCTCTGAGCACCCTGAGTTGCTACGCAGCTCTGTCATTAATCAGTGATGGAAACCTGCCCCAGCCTCAGTTTCCGTATTTGTAAAATGCCAAACTCGCAAGCAGGTGGGAGCACCCACTTGCCATTTGTAAGGTGCCTAGCATAGGGCCTGGCATACACTGGGGAGCAGTGACTGAGAGTTTCTTTGTTTTAAGCCGTTCCAGGTTAAAGTCGCCCATTCCTGTTACTGCTGTGATTGGAGTCCTACTGGGAATACAAGAGGGCTTGGTGCTGAAGGAAAAGGGTGGCCAAGGGAGCCCTGGGTGGGGCGATGGAGGCACCACTCAGGTTTCAGAGATCCAGGGACCCGCAGAGCACGGAGGAATTTTCCCAGGCTGGGGGTGGCAGGCAGCTGGAAGCCATCCGTCCCAGGGAAGGGAAGGATCAGGGGTCTTGCCAAGGTCTTTCCCTGGGAACAAGAACTCGGGAGGGGGGCAAGATTCTCCCATCCAGCTTGGAAAGACGAAACCCTTCTGTCCGGGCAGCTGCTTGTGGGAATGCCAAAAACCAACCGGCGTGGGCCCCTGGGCTCCTCTGGGGTTGTGACAGTTGGGGAGTGGCACTTGGACCCCAAAGAGCTCTGGGAGCCGGTAGGGCCTTGCCTGGAATCAGCCACCCTCTGTGCCTGAATAGCCTTTAGCATAGACCTGCCCTGGGAGGGGCCTGAGGACATTGCCCCCAGGGTGCCGGGGTTTCCCCTGGGTATCCAGAGTGCCACAGACCAGGAGACAGGGAGGTGGGGGTCCCGTGACACAGTGAGAGCCCCACTTTGGAGCCTGCTGGACTCCAAATTCAAGTTCATTTCAGGGTCAGTATTATCTGCTCTGCAAGGTTGTTGTGAAGATTAGAGATAATATCTGAGAAGCACCAGCACATAGTAGGTGCTCAGTAGAGGCTAATTATATTACTGGAGGGAGCGTGGACAAATAAGAGCACAGGGAGACTCTCGCTGCCTGGGTTCAAATCCCACCTCTGCCACTTCCCAGCTTGGTTAATTAATTAACATTTCTGAACCTCAATTTTCTCATGTGCTGCACTTTGGACATACCTGGCAACACAGTGAGTTCTCAATAAACACAAGGAGTTATGGCTGTGATTGGTCCTACCAACATCGTATGAATGAATGCAGGCTTTCAGCCTCAGTCGGCAGAATGAGAACACCCCTTTGTTTTTCTTGCCAACCCTGATAACAATAACAACTGCCCCTTACTCCATGCTTTCTGTACCCTGAGTACCCTGCCTGAAGACTTACATATGCAATCTCAGGGTCTGCCTGCCGGTCAGGATAGAACAATGTACTGTTCTGTTTTGTAGGAGAGCGTAGAAAGCCACGTGGAGAGACTCATCCAAGGCGTCACAGCCTGTGAGTGCCATGGAGAAGATTTCAGGCCAACTTCACAGAGCAAGAGGAGCAGGCGGAAGGAGGATGTCCAGGCAATGGAGACAGACACAGATACAGTGGGGAGAGCACTGGACTAGGAGTCAGGAGTCCAGCATTCTTGACCCAACACACACTAGCTAACCTTTGTGAGCCTCTGTATTCTCCTATGTAGCTGGAGATAATGAGACGACACTGAATGGGGTTGAGATGAGCCTCCATTGAAATCGTGTGTGGAGTGCATGGCACATGACACGGTTCCTGGTATGAAGTGAGTGCTGATAGCAGTGGGGTGTCAGGAAGGGGGTTTGTGTTGTTGATATTCATGTTATTACTGGGTTTGCTGCTAAGGTGGAAGGTGTGACTGGTGGGTTAAGGTAGTAGTAGTGGCTGTTTCTGGGAGCATTGTTGCCGCTGTTGTTGACGGTGATGATAGGGTACCGGCGATGGTGCCAGGGTGCTGATGTAATTGGTAGCAGTGTTGGTATTGGTCAAGTTTCTGCTATTGGTGTTGGGGTTGTTGGTGGTGTTGACATGACAGTGTTGGTGTTAATGTTGCTGTTGGTGGGAGTGTTGTGAGAGAGGGATTGTGATGATGCTATTGATCATGTGGAAGTGATTGGTGTTGGTGTTGAGGTTGTTGTTATTGGCAGTGGTGGTGGTGATGGCGATGGTAGTGTTAAGGTTTTACTGGTGATGTAGGTGTTATGATTGGTGTTGGCGGTATTGTCACTACTGGGACGTTGAAGTTACTGGTGTTGGTGTTGAGGGTGTTCTTTTTATTGTTATTGGAGGTGGTGATGTTATGGGGTTGGTGGTGTCAGTGTTGGTATGAATGTTATTGCTGATGGTGGTGTTGGTGGTGGTGCTAACGTGATTACGGGTGGTGTCAGTGTTGGCGATGGTGTTGGTGCTAACATTACTACTGGTTTTGGTGGTGGTGGCGGCATTAACGTGACTATAGCTGGTGTTTGTGTTGGTGATGGTGTTGGCACTAATGTTATTATTGGTAGTTTTGGTGGTGGTATTGGTGGTGCTAACATGACTACTGGTGGTGTTATGTTGGTGGTGGCGTTGGCACTAATGTTATTACTGGTTTTGGTTTTGGTGTTGGTGGTGCTAACATGATCATGGGTAGTGTTAGTGTTTTTGTTGGTGTTAACATTGTGACAAGTTTTGGTGGTGTTGGTGTTGGTATTAATGTTATTGCTGATGGTGGTGGTGATGGTGGCGTTTGTACTAATGCGATTACTGGTTTTGGCGGCGGTGGTGGTGGTATTGGTGCCAACATTGGTACTGGTGGTGTTGGTGTTGGTGGTGGTGGAGTTTATACTGATGTTATTACTGGTTTTGGTGGTGGTGGCGTTGCTAACATTTTTGTGGTTTTGGTGGTGGTGGCGTTGCTAACATTTTTGTGGTTTTGGTGGTGGTGGTGGTGGTATTGGTGTTGGCATTGTTACTGGTGGTATAGGTGGTATTGGTGTTGGTGGTGGTGTTTGTGCTAATGTTATTACTGGTGGTGGTGGTGGTATTGTTGACATTGTTACTGGTGGTGTTGGTGGTGTTGGTAGTGTCTGTATGAATGTTATTGCTGGTTTTGGTGTTGGTGTTTGTTGTTGACATTGTTACTGGTGGTGTTGGTGGCGGTGGTGGCATTTGTACTAATGTTATTACTGGTGGTGGCGGTGGTGGTGTTGTTGTTGACATTGTTACTGGTGGTGGTGGTGGTGGTGGCATTTGTACTAACGTTATTACTGGTTTTGGTTGTGGTGGAGTTGCTAGCATTATTCTGGTTTTCGTGGTGGTGGTGATAGTGGTGCTGACACTGTTACTGATGTTGTTAGTGTTGGTTTGAGGGACACTGTTGTTTTCTGGGTGTAGCAGCCACCCAGCCACGCTGAAACAATGCCATGGCCAACATCCCTTCAGCTGTCCAGCCAGACTTATCTGAAGGCATCTGTACCCTGCGTCCATGCCTGTGTGCTTTCTTTGGCATCTGACTTTCTTTGCCGTTCCTTGTTTTCCTTTTGAAAAACTCCAACATGGACTGCGAAACATATGGCCACAGTTGATTCAGGTTAGGGAGGGGATCAGGGTGTCTGGTAAGGCTACTAAGTGAGGTCCTTCAGTTTGGTGAGAAGCGGGGGCAACCTAGGATGGGGGTGAGACCTGGGGAAGGCAAGGCCCACAGAGCCTTCCCCATGGGGGCTTTTCCCCTCAACCTCTTCCTCACCCCCACCTTTCTGTCCACCCTTGTTTGTTCTCTGATCCACTTATTCAGCAGACTCACTGTGGGCCCTTGGTGCCAGGTCCTGAGGTACAGAGATAAATACAACACTATTTTAGATCACAAGTGGCTGTGAGCCCCTTGAGTACAGGGAGCTGGCCTGCCTTGTTCATCACAGCATTCCCCGCACCTGTTGAATGAATGAATAAATGAATGCACAGATGCAGCCATGCCACCCCTGTCTCAGGGATCTCACACACTGGTGAGACCATCAGTGGCTGCAGCAGCGTGGAGCCCGAGGGAGGGAGGGATGGACTCTGCCTAAGGGGTCCAGGGAAGCTTTCCTCAAGAGGTGGCATAACAAAGACCCAAGCAGGTGGAGGGAAGAGAGAAAGTCCTTGCATCTGCAGAAGCCACCCTTTACTTGGGCCACCTGACCTCACTTCTTCCCCTCCCCACTTCCTGAAACTAGGTGGAGGGTGATGGTCATTGAGCACGAGGCCCTGGTGAACTGCCTCCTTGGGTTGGGTTGGGGTGGGGCTTGGTCAAAGCCTTGCTTGAGGGTGCTAGCATGGGCCCAAGTGCAGCTTGGGGATGTCCTAGAATCCTCATGGAGCCCAGAAGGGTCCTTAGAAATTGGCCACTCTAGTGGTTCCCAAACTGGGTTCCTTGAGACCTTGGGATTCCACTGAGGCACCTCGGCAAATGAGAAGGGGACTGAAGATAGCAACTCTCTTCCATCTTCCCATCTTCCCCTTCCATGGCTTCTTGTTGTTCTTAAGGATTAAAATCCTTACTGTGACTGACAGGGACGATGGCCCAGCCCCTGGCATATCATCCATATGCCAGCTTCCCAGTCCCAGCCATGCTGTTCCCTGAATCTGGGACATCCAGTGGATTCCTATGTGTCCAGGTCTTTGCTTCCTCAGGGAAGCCTCCTGATCCCCCAGGAGGACCCTGCCCCATCCTCCCACCCCCTGGCACCCAGGTCTGCCCCTGGCACCCTTTCACTGCCTATCTCACATTCCTTATTGAAATTATTTGCTCTCTGCCTTCCCACCCTCGGTCAGCTCTAGGGATCAGGAAGGATGCCCTGTCTCCTTTGCTGCTCTGCCCCCAGGGCCCAGTTCAGGGCCCGCAGCAGGAGGTGCTCAGTGAATTCTTGAAATAAACCATCTCATCCAGCCCCTTGGATTGTAGATGGACTGAGGTCTGGAGCAGGACGTGACTGCCCCAGGTTCACACAGCAGGCCAGCAGCAGAGGCAGCCTGTGTGTCCTCTGCCCCAGCCTCCTCTCACTGGTCCGTGTGACCTCTCCAGGGCTCTTCTCTCATCTTCCCTGGATGGATCCTCTCCTGTTCTGCCCCTTAGTCCCTATCTTAATCCTTGCACTTCCTCTGAACACTCCCTGGAACATCTGCAAGCTGGGATGGGCATGGGAAGCTGGCAGTGGCTTGGTCTCCCGCTGGAACGCAGGAAGTGCCCCACCCCCAGCTCTGACCACTTGGCCTAGACCCCTCCTCTCTAAGCCCCAGCCTGGGAAATGCTTCCCTGGCTCCAGTGTGGTATTCCTGGCCCAGCCTTGCCAAGGGCCTCAGCGGGTGAAGGCCGGGACATGGCGGGCAGGGGGCGCTGGCATCCATGCCCTCATAGGTGAGGTTGGGGTATTTTCGGGAAGCAGCTTCCTGTCCCAGCTGCAAGAGGTGGTCAGGGCAGAGAGGGCTTGGTCAGGAGTGGCTGGTAGCCAGGGTAGGATGAATGATGATACTATAGAGGCCAGACCACTTCTGGGAAACACCCTTGAAAATCGATTCTTGGTGCGAAAAACCAGCAGGCAAAGCGGGATCTAGCAGGGTCTTTCAGGGTCTCTTCGGCTGTGGCATGTTCCCCTCTTTCTTTGGGCTGCCATTCCCAGGGAGGCTCAGTTCCACCCAGTTCTGCCAGGTTCCCAAGGAACCACTGCCCATCTGGATGTACAAGGCTGCCGCCAGCTAGGCAGGAACAAGAACAACAATCACAACTGTGATATTTACTTAGCAATTCCTACCCCACTGTGCTCCAGGAGGGACTGAGGCAGCTTTCAGTTTTTCAAAGGATCAAATGCTCTCACATAGTGGATACACGGAAAATGTCGGTGGAATATTACCATCTTATTCCATTGGGTCTTCACAACAACCTTGATGAGTGGGAGGTATTAATTCCCCCCTTTTTTTTGAGATGGAGTTTCGCTCTTGTTGCCCAGGCTGGAGTGCACTGGCGCAATCTCGGCTCACTGCAATCTCCACCTCCCGGGTTCATGTGATTCTCCTGCCTCAGCCTCCTGAATAGCTGAGATTACTGACATGCACCACCATGCCCAGCTAATTTTGTATTTTTAGTAGAGATGGGGTTTCTCCATGTTGGTCAGGCTGGTTTTGATCTCCTGACCTCAGGTGATCCTCCCGTCTCAGCCTCCCAAAGTGCTAGGATTGCAGGCGTGACCCACCACGCCCAGTCTCCTAATTCTCATTCTGCAGATGAGGAATCTGAGACTCCTAGGTTAAGAGTTTTGTGCCAGGGCTCCTAGTGGGTGTGAGCAGACCTGGGGCTTTGACTTCAGACCCCACTGTCCACAGTGGGTGAGTTGGGGGTGCTTGTGGTAGAAGGCCTGGAAGGTGACTCCCGTCCTGGGCAGCCAGGAGAGTGTCCAGGAGACAGAAATTGCAGACTGTAGTGCCACGGGCTCCAGAACAAACAGGCAACCCACCAAGAAACACTTTCTAGTGTTTGCTTATTTTTTCTTCTGATGATTACAGTAAGGCATGCTTATTAGAGGAAATACAGAGAAGTAGAAAGAAGAAAATAAACAATACCACCCAACGGCATATGAGACTGAAACGGAGGTGAGGGGAGGCATGGGTTGGGGAGGGGGAAAGCAGGACACTTTGGGCTTAAATTTCTCTTCTGCCCCTGGGACAGTGTCTCCAATTTCCTGAGACTCAGTTTCCTTTCATGTAAGATGGGAATAAGCATGCCTTTCAACATCACAGGAGGATGGTCTGAATAAGATGAGCTGATGTTTGAAAAGTGCCTTTCATAGAGCACGTGATCAGATTGCAAGTGCCCCATGCTGTTATTACAGAAGTGTGCCCCACCTTCCCCATGACCATTACCCCATCATTAGAGCCGTGCTGTATAGATGTTTGAATCCTGCTTTAAATAAATCTTTATTTCAAAATCACTATGGATTCGCAGGGATTTGCAAAGATAGTACAGAGGGGCTCCATGTACCCTTCACCCCGTTTCCCCCCAATAGTGACATCTTATAGGCTCTAGTTTGGTGTCAAAGTCAGGCAGTTGACATGGGGACAATGTGTTGTGTAGTTCTCTGCTTGGTTTTTTTTTTTTGAGGCAGAATCTTGCTTTGTTGCCCAGGCCGGAGTGCAGTGGGGTGATCTCGGCCCATTGCAACCTCCGCCTCCCAGATTCAAGCGATTCTCCTGCCTCAGCCTCCTGAGTAGCTTGGACTACAGGTGTGTGCCACCATGTCTGGCTAATTTTTGTATTTTTAGTAGAGACGGGGTTTCGTCCTGTTGGGCAGGCTCGTCTCGAACTCCTGACCTCAAGTGATCCGCCCGCCTCGGCCTCCCAAAGTGTTGGGATTACAGGCGTGAGCCACCACGCCTAGCCAGTTCCCTACCATTTTATCACATGTGTAAATTTGTGTATCCACCACCACAACCAAGATACAGAACACAAAGACCCCTGTGCTGTCCCTTTATAACCACACTCTCCTTCCTCCTGCAACCATCCCGAACCCCGGCCATCCCTAATCTGTTGGTCTATGATTTCATCATTTCAAGAGCATTATAGAATTGAACTCATACAGCATGTGACTTTGAGTTGGCTTTTCTTTTTTTTAAATCCAGCGTGTTTTTATTATTTTATTATTTTTATTTTTTGGGTCAGGGTCTTGCTGTGTTACCCAGGCTGGAGTGCAGTGGTATGATCTCGGTTCACTGCAGCCTCATCCTCTTTGGCTCAAGCAATCCTTCTACCTCAGCCTCCAGTGTAGCTGAGACCGAAGGCACATGCCACCACACCTGGCTAATTTTTGTAGGTTTTTTTTTTTTTTTTTCGGTAGAGGTGGGGTTTTGCCATGTTCCCCAGGCTGGTCTCAAACACCTAGACACAAGGGATCCACCGGCCTTGGACTCCCAAAGTGCTGGGATTATAGGAGTGAGCCACTACGCCCAGCCCAGCATGTCTCTTTAGAGATTCACCCATGTGCTGCATGTATCAGTTGCCAATTCCTTGTCATTGCTGAGTATGATTCCACGGCATGGGTGAGCCACTGTGTGCTAACCGTGTGTCCACTGAAGGCATTTTGGTTGTTTTCAACTTTTGGCCAATACAAATACAGCTACTATGAATGTGTGTGCACAGCTTCTGTGTGGACATCAGTGTTCCTGTCTCTGGGATAGATGCCTGGGAGCGCCACTGCTGCATTGCATGGTATGTGTATGTTCGGTTTTTAAAGAAACTGCTAAAGTTGGTGGCAAGTGACAAGAGCTGAGGCAGCAGAGACAGAGGCTGAGGGACAGGACATGGACGATTTGTGCTGGAAAGATCTCTCCAGCCACAGAGGGTCAGGGTGAGTGGGGAAAGAGCCAGGGAGATGGTGGAGACCCTGGACATCCAGGGAATGTGGGCCTGGTAGCCAGATGGAACCTTGGAATCCCTAAGCTGGGGGATCCCCCAAAATGTCTGATCCCCTCCCTTTGCAGTCATGGAGGTGAGCCCTGGAGAAGGCGAGTGACTGGCCCGAGGTCACACGGAATGCTGGTGGCAGATCCAGAATGAGGGTGAAGAAGGGGGAGGCTGAGTGAGCTCCTGGCCCCGTGACAGATGGCAGAGGCACCACTCCAGGAACCCCTGCACTGCCCGTATCTTCCATCACCCCTTCCCCAACCCGCCCCAGCCTTCCCAGCAGTGCTTGGACCGTCACATTCCTGAGACCCTGGTTTCTGAGTCTCTCCCAGGCTTACAGGAATAAGCTTCCCACTCAGGCCTACTCCAGAGACCACCTTCTTGGGCAACACCCAGACTTCCCAGCTAAAATCTGATGCAACTAATGGAAGCTGATGGCCAAAAGGCCTCTCTGTGAATCGGGGCCTAATCAGAGGCGGCTGCAGCCACAGCTGGGCCGTGGGAAGGGTGCGGTCCCCAGTGCTGGTCTGCCTGGCACCCCTCCTGCCATGGCCACAGAAGAACAAGCCTAAGTTCCAGACTGTGGGGTCTTCATGGACCCCCATTTGTTCATTCCACAAAGATTTACTGAAGGCAACCACGTGCCAGGTGCTGGCAATACAGCTGTGACCTAGACTGATGTGAGGCAGATAGCCATGGAGGTGGCAGCCTAAAAGCGGGGGGCGGGTTGGTGGTGGCGGTAATCAGGTAGGCAGTGCCCTCTCTGCAGGAGACAAGACACTTGGAGAACAAGGCAGCGAGGGGGATGGACGCTGCCCTGGAGGGAGTGTGCCTGGGCTTGAGATGATGGGATTAGGGAAAGATGAGAAGGAGGGACCCGGGCAGAGATCTGGGGGAGAGCATTCCAGGCAGGGGGAGAAGCAAATGCAAAAGCAGAACTTGGAACCAGAAGTCCTGGGTTCAAAGCCTGAGGCTGCCAGGATGTGCTGAGGGGCATGTCGGCCTTTTCAGGTCAGGTTGCCTGTTTGAGTTGGACTCACTCATACTTCCAAGTCTTCACCCTCGTTTTTTCTGTTTTGTTTTGTTTTTGTTGTTTGTTTGTTTGTTTTGAGATGGAGTCTCTTTCTGTTACCCCGGCTGGAGTGCAGTGGCACGATCTTGGCTCACTGCAACCTCTGCCTCCTGGGTTCAAACGATCCTCCTGCCTCAGCCTCCTGAGTAGCTGGGATTACAGGCACATGCCACCATGCCCGGCTAATTTTTTTTTTTTTGTATTTTTAGTAGAGACGGGGTTTTACCATCTTGGTCAGGCTGATCTCAAACTTCTGACCTCATGATCCGCCCGCCTCGGCCTCCCAAAGTGCTGGGATTACAGGCGTGAGCCACTGCGCCCAGCCCCAAGCCTTCGTTTTTATTTTATTTTATTTTACTTTAAGTTCTAGGCTACATGTGTAGGATGCGCAGATTTGTTACATAGGTACGTTGGTTTTAGAATTAGACAGGATTCTAAAATATGCCACGTATCTTCCATAGTGGTTTGCTCACCTATCAACCCATCATCTAGGTTTTAAGCCCCGCGTGCATTAGGTATTTATCCCAATCCAAGCCTTAGTTTTGCATAAGGGAAATCGGGGAAAGCCACACAGGGTGTGGAAGGGGAGCTGAGATTTCAGAGGTGTGGAAAGTCCACCGAAGCCTGCTGATCTGTGCTGCAGGCAGACAGCAGGCCCAAGCTTTCTGTGCTCTGGCTAATTGAATTAACTCTTAGCACTTGAGCTGCCAATGCCCCCAGCTCTAGGTTTCTCACATTCAGCCAACTACGGTAGTAATTTAGGAAAGGGTATTACTGTATTCATTTCTCCAAGGAGTCTGGAGAGAATCATCCTGCAGGTGGCGCCCCTGAGGAGGTAGACTAGATGGTTCCAGGAAGCGCTGGGCCCCTGTTGGGAATTGGGGAGATTAAGAACAGGCAGGTGGAAAAACTGCCATGAGACCCAGAGCTCCCTTCCTGTCCTCACTCTGGGGCACTCCCAGAATGATGGGGAGAATCAGCCCCTGTTTGAGGGAGCTACCTGATAGGGGAGGCATAGCAATTGCCCTGATCGAGTTTCCTGTCTGATTCTAAAAACCAAACCAAAAAACAGAAACACATACCAAGAATGATAAAACGAAAATGAGACCCCCGTGGACTCCGAGAGAGCATTGGAGAGGTCTTTGTTTTGTGTGAACTCTGGGGCGGGTGGAGAGATTGGGCCAGGTGCTCATGGACAGGTGGTGAGAGACGCCAGGGCAAGGGGCTTAGGCGAGCAGGTACTGGAGCCAGCCGGCCTGGCTGTGTGGCCTTGGGCCTACTATTTGACTGCTTGTGTTTCAGTTTCTTTCATCTTCAAAACAGGAGATTGTGGAGCTTAAATGAATTCATATCTTCCCAAGAGCTTGGCACGTCGTAAGTGCTTGACAAGTAGATATTATTTGGGTTATTTCTGCTCTCCCCACTTTGCAGCTGAGAAGACAGGCTCAGGGAGAGGCAGTCATTTGCCTGAAGCCCCTCAGCTTGCCGGTGGCTGCACCGGGACTTGAACCCAGACACCCTGACTCTGCATTGGATTATCTATTCCCTACCCGCTTTTCCACTATAGCCGCATTAATGACCGTCCAAGATCCCCACAATTCCTTGGTGAAGCCATCCAGGGAGGGATTGGTGCCCCATTCTGCAGATGAGAAATTGAGGCCCAGAGAACACTATCTCCAGCCGGGAACTATACCTTGTTCCCTGTGGCATCCCCAGCCCTGGGCACACAGGCTGTGATCAGACAAAGCTTGTTAAGTCGAAGACGAAAAGAAGAAGGAATCGGGGGTGAGGGTCGGGGGTAGATAGGGAGCTTCGGATGATTTATCTAATGCATTGACAATCGGATGACAATCTAATCCATTTCTTCTGCCTCCCACGCTAGCCTCTCTCTCCCTCTGCCACACGGCCCATCCCAGATTCAGACATCTGAATTGGGCTTCCGCCCCAGGCCCCTCCTCTGGGCTGGTGTGTCTCACTTGCAGCCTGTACCCCTAAGTTAGGGAGGTGTATGCAGTCGGGAGGGGCATGGAGCCTCTGAGCCCGGGTGCTGAGGCCGCGTGTTCAGGGCCTTGGGAAACCTCACACCTGGCTAGCAAAGATGACAAGCGCGGCAGAACAGTGTCTGTGACGTCCTGTGAATTAATCTGAGCGTCCTGGGCCCCGGGCAGTACAAGCGGTGGCAGCGGGGGGAATCCTGACTCCAGTCTTGATTAAATCAGAACACGCTGCCAGTCCATGCCCATTAGCACAGCCAGAGAGGGCAGCTAAAGTGGGGAAGATGTGGCTGACACATGAGGGGAGGGGGCACCAGGGCCAGGCAGAGGCTGGGCAGCCCAGACAGGGCAGGAGCATAAGAAGGGCTCACTGGTCTTGGGCCCGCATCTGGGCAATGGGGCTCCCCATCCCCAACCACCCTCGCCTGGTGCTGTAAGCTGCTTCTGGGGGTCTTGGATGAGTACCAGCTGAGAAAGTTCACTTGGTCCCTGCAGACCCCAGAGGTACCTATTATGCTGTATGCATAGAGGAACCTTCTCAAACTGGGTGTTGTTGGATAAGTAGGAGTTTTCTCGGCTCACTGGCCTTTTCTCTCATTTTCTCCACTTCCCAGGGTTGGCTAATTTACACCTCCATGCCTTTGCACATACCATTCTCTCTGGCTTCTTCCTTCCCCTACTGTGCCACCTGGCAAACTCCTACATCTTGTGGAAATAAACAAGACCGACCCAATGAGAAAAGCAAAGGCTACTTATTCTGAGCTTGCTGTAGCAAGGGAGTCAGCCTCCATCACGTGTGTTTTGGCAGAGGTTCAAAGAGAGGAGCGGTGGGGGAACAAGAGAAGCCTCAGGTGTGTCCTGATGGGAGGCCTTGGGCATGGGGAGGCTGGAGGTGGCTAACTAGAAGCGGGACCTCCCGTGTGATTGGTTAGGGGTACACATTTGACTTTCTCTGCTTGGTTGTAAGTTGGATGCAGGAATAAACATTAGGGAAGCTGTCAGTTACTAATGAGGGCCTGACCGTTTTGGGATCTATTGTTGTAGAAGTGACTGTTTAGCTTTCTGGATTGTTCCTGGAGATGGCATGTCTGACATGTAGCAGGCTGGCTTCCTGGGTTGTTTTTTCTTTTGTAGATGAGGTAGTTTGTTTCCTGGGCAGGGGCTGTGGGTTGTGGGTTAAAGTTCTGTTTTTCTATATGGTCTGGTCATTGTCCATTTGTATATTCAGTCTTTCAGCACCGTTCAAGAACAAGATCAAGGGCCACTGCCTCCAGGAAGCCTTCTCTAGCCACCAGGATCATGGTGGCTGTCCTCCTTCCACGCTCCATACTCCTCTCAAAGGAGGCATCTTGGTCCTTAGGTCAGACTATTACAAGTTTGAATCTCATTTCCTTTCTCATTAGCAGTGGGTGTCATGCCACTTAACCTCTCGGCTTCCTCATCTGTAAACTGGAAGATAATAATAGCACTGTCATGAGGATCAGTTGTTTGGAAACCTGTTATTATTATTAGCGTTATTATTGCCACCAGCCCAGCAAGCATCCGGGTGGTCGGGGATCGTTTGTTTATGAATCTCTTTCCTCTTTAGACTTGGGGTCCGGGGATGCCGGAAGAGAAAGATCAGCTCCAGGTCCTGCCACTCCCCATCAACCACCTACCTGGCTTCAAGTGCAGCCCAGGTACTGCACAGATATTCTTACCTGTCTGCCTGACCCCCACTGAACTGGAAGCTCCTTGAGGGCAAAAGTGATTTCTTATTCATCATGGTTATTCCTTTTTGGAGATGGGGTCTGGCTCTGTTGCCCAGGCTGGAGTGTAGTGGCACGATCATAGCTCACTGGATCCTCCAACTCCTGGGTTCAAGTGATCCTCCTGCCTCAGCCTCCTGAATAGTTGGGACTACAGGCACATGCACAGCCATGCTTGGCTACTTTTTTTATTTTGTAGAGACAGGGTCTCATTTATGTTGCCCAGGCTGGTCTCGAACTCCTGGCCTCAAGTGATCCTCCCACCTCAGCTTTCCATGTGCTGGAGGCGTGAACCACTGTGCCTGGCCTCCTCTCAGTTCTTAATGCTTAGCTCAAGATCTGCCCAGGAATGGGAGCCAAGAGGAGGTTAACTGATAAGTGAATAAACGAGTAAGTGAATGAATGAAGGCACAATACTGTTTCAGATCGTCTTTTTCTTCCTTTTCCCACTCACAGGGATGGGTAGACCTCCCTTCCTTCCTTGGTTTTAACAGGGAGCCTCTGTGTGTGTGTGTGTGTGTGTGTGTGTGTGTGTGTGTGTGTGTATGTGTAGCTGGGACCCATGCTCCCTGGGGGAGGTTTATGCTGGAGGGAGATTGCAGAAATGGGAAGAGGAGGATGGGGAGGAGAACAAGGGTTCCATCAAGGGCAGTCTTTGCCAATTGGTGCTCCCCAGTGGCAGATCAGGCTTCCCCTAGAGGGGATAAGTTCCCCGTCACCAGATGTGTGTAAGCAGGAAAAGCGGTGCTACAGAGACTTTGTTTCATTCATTCACTGAATTTTTTTTTCTTTGAGGCAGAATCTCTCTCTCTTGCCCAGGCTGTAGTGCAGTGGTGTGATCTTGGCTCATATGGATTTTTTTCATATAGACTTCCAATTTCTGCTGCTGTTTATTGAGATGTCCAGTTATTGGTGGAGGTAGCGAGGGTGGGGAGGGTGGAAGCTGTGCTGGCTGAGACATTACGGTTGCGGGCAGGGTGAGCGGAGTTAAGGGACATCTCCTTTCCTTTAATTAGCACAGTAGTCACCTTGGTCTGTCTGCTCCATGATTTCTTTTTTTTTTTTTTTTAATGAATCGGAGGTTCTTACGTTGCCCAGGTTGGTTGGCCTCGAACGCATAGCCTCGCCTCCTCAAGCGCCAAGACAACTGGCCAGAGCCACCACGGCCCCTGCTCCATGATTTCCGTCTCCTGGACCCTGGGATGTAGCGTTTGTCCTCAAACTACTCCTTAGCAGGGCTCCATGCAAGAGGCTATTCTTAAATAGAAAACGCCACTGCCCCTCCCACACTGGAAGAGCCTTGTTCCCCAGGGCTTGAAGCTTCGGGTGCATGAATCCCTGTTAACAGGGAGTGCTCCTTTCTGGGCAAGACATGGCTTTTACTCCCTCATTTGCCCATCCCTCTCTCCTTCTCTCCCTCTCCCTCCCTCCTATTTTCCCTCCCTCCTTCCCTCCTTCCCTCCCTCCCTCCTTCTTTCCCTCCCTCCCTCCTTCCTTCCTTCCTTGACACTGTATGTAAAATCCCCCTGCCCCACCCCTGGTTTTCTTCTTATTTTCTCCCTAGTATTTAGAACTACTAGACACTATGTCTATTTTCTATATATATTGATTTTGCTGATTCTTGACTGAGGTTCACTTTACGTACATACAATAAGATGCACAGGACTTACACATAAAGTCTGATGAGTTTTGGTAAATATTAATCTCTGGCCAGGCACGGTGGCTCATGTCTATAATCCCAGCACTTTGGGAGGCTGAGGCAGGTGGATCACCTGAGGTCAGCTGTTCGAGACCAGCTTGGCCAACATGAGGAAACTCTGTCTCTACTAAAAATACAAAAATTAGCTGGGCGTGGTAGCAGGCTCCTGTAATCCCAGCTACTTGGGAGGCTGAGGCAGGAGAATCACTTGAACCCAAGAGGTGGAGGTTACAGTGAGCTGAGATGCTGCCACTGCACTCCAGCCTGGGCAACAGAGAAAGTCTCCATCTAAAAAAAAAAAAAAAAAAATCCTACCTCCATGTTACCATGTTACCACCTCCCAAAACAAGATAAACAATATTTCCACCATCCTAGAGAACCCTGTGTGTCCTTTCCTTCAATCCTCCTTCTGAAGGCAACTACTGCCCTGATTTCTATTCCCATGGATTAGTTTTGCTTGTTCTTGAACTTCATACAAACAGAATCCTACAGTAACACTGTCCATTAGACTTGTTTATCTTGTTTACTGCCTGTCGGCCCGACTAGGGTATGAGCACTGTAGGTATGGATTTTTGTTGGTCTCGTTTATTGCTAAATTTCCAGTTTCTAGAACAGTGCCCTAGCTTAGATTTCCAGAGGTGCTCAGGCTCCAGGTACCTGTCACACTCAATAAAAGATGTGTTGAATAAATAGTTACAGAGTTGCCCTTTCACTCACCCACTTGCTCATCTTTTCTTCTAATGAGAGACAGGATAGAAGGTTAAGTGAGAGGGCCCTGAAGTCGGACTGCACCCTGGCTCCATCGCACACCTGCTCTCTAAACTAGGCCAAGTCACCTGAGTGTCTTCATTTATAAAGTGGTTATGTGAATAGTTCCTACATCACAGGGTTGTGAGGATTGAAGAAGTTAATGGTTATAAGACAACTTTGTGAGCATTCACTAACGTTCATTGTTATAATTAATTATTTAGCTGTTTATTTACTCATCTAAGCAATTCATTCATTTATTTGTTCAACAGTGTTTATTGAGGATCTTCTACTTGGTGACAAGTGTTGGTGTTAGCACATTGAATGATTAAGTCCTCACTTTCCTGGGGGCTGGCATTTTGGTGGGAGAATATGTTAGGGGTACAGTCTAAGCAACTAGAACAAATAAACCCAACAATACAGTGGCTTAAACAATTAGGTCTTTTTTGTTTATTAATTTGTTTGTTTTACCTTGAGTAACATTCCAGAGGTAAGTGGTCCAGGCCTACTAGGGACAACTGTGTCATCCTCAACATGTGGCTTCTACCTCTGGCTCAGATAGCTGCTGCAGCTCCTGCCATTTCTTCTGCAACCCAGCAAGCAGGAAGTGGGAAAGGGCAAGATAAATGTCTGTCCTTTCCTTTTAACCAGAAGGGTCTGCTACCACTTTTACTCACATTCCACTGACAAGAACGTAGTCATGTGACCACACGTATCCAAAAGAAAGTCTGGGGAATGGAATCTCTGAATAATGTTTTTAAGAGTTCAGGATGTTTGGCCTGAGGTGCTGACCCCAAATTGCCAGGTGAGCCAGGCCCCTTGTGGGGTTGCTTGGGGTATCTCCAAGCTTGGACTACCAGATTTAGCAAATCCAAAGACAAGACACCTGGTTAATTTGAATTTCAAATAAACAATGATAGTTGAGATATATTTACACCAAAAAGCTATTAGATATTGTTTGTCCTGTGTCCCCACCCAAATCTCATCTCAAATTGTAATCCCCACATGTCAAGGCGGGGGACCTGTAGTCTCAACCTGTCAAAGGAAGGAGCTGATTGGATCATAGGGGTGGTTCCCCTCTGCTGTTCTCATGATGGTGAGTGAGCTCTCATGAGATCTGTTTTTTTTTTAAAGTGTTTGGAAGTTCCTCCTTCACTCTTCTTTTTCCTGCCGCCTTTTGAAGAAGATGCCTGTTTCCCCTTCCCCTTCCACCATGATTGTAAGTTTCCTGAGGCCTCCCCAGCCATGCTGAATTGTGAGTCAATTAAACCTCTTTTCTTTGTAAATTATCCAGTCTCAGTCATTTGTTTATAGCAGTGTGAAAATGGACGGATACACTATTCATTGTCTATTTGAAATATTGTATTTTATTTGTCCTTTCTACTTAAAGCTCTTCATAAGGCCCAAACCCACTTTCCCTGGGTCCCCCAGTCCATCCCAGCTCTGCCTCTGAAGCCACATGGGACAGATGTATACTCCACAGGACTTAACTCTGCACTGACTGAGTGATAAGCATTGCAGGCAGACACAGAAGGCTCAGGTGATGGGCACCTGCCTTCCAGGGCACAGCAGTCTGTATGGGCAGCTGCATCTTTCCCAGGAAGGTGCATTAAACAGAGGCCCACAGTTTGTCACATGGGACAGCCCAGGGGCACCCATCCCAATGATTTAACTTTAATAGGCAGAGACTTGCCTAAGAAGGCTTCTTGGAGGAGCTAAGCCTTGAGCTTGGAGTTTCCATGTGGTGCCAGGGCAAGGCCCAAGTCTTGGAATCACTCCAGCCCAGGGGGAATTCCCAGCTCTGTTCCTTTCTCCCTGCATGACTGTGGGCAAATCCGTTAACTCTGCAAGTCTGAGTTTTCTCCTCTGTAAAATGGGGATCAGAACAGAACTCACCTCACAGGGTGGCGGTGAAGATCAGTTGAGATAATGCTTTCATAATGCACCTGAGACACGTTTATCTTGCAAAATAAGATCTAGACTGATGTCTCTTGCTGCATAATATTTTTACTGGGTCATTGAAGGGAACAAAGGATTGGGATTGCTATGTGGGAGGCAGAAGACTTTCAAAGCTGGATAGGGTGGGAGGGAGAACAAAGGCGAAGAGGTAAGACGGGTTGGGGTCACCACCCTGGGCATCCTGGGGCTGGGTTTGGCAGGTGTGTGGTCAGCTGGGGGACAGATCTAGCAGGACCCTTAAAGGCCAGCAGCACTGTTCCTCCCCTTGTCCCTTCGCCTTGCCCCTGAGCACCCTTCTTGCTCAGTCCCTTGTGCCTCTTGGCTTCCGAGCCCTGCTCTGGCCCAGCCCACCATGGCCACGGCCACGGCCACGGCCACGCTGTGGAATTTCCAATTTTCAGCTAATGTGCAGGTCGTGACAGAGGCTCAGAGGCCCTGGTCGGACATAATGGCAGAAGAATTGTAAATGTTGCCCTGAGTGAATGGCAATGAGGAAGGGCGGGAGGGGACGTTTTCCATCGGCCGCGGCGTCGAGCCCGGGAATACATTTTCTCTCGGAGTGTGTCGCATTAGATTTCCAGAGGTGCTCGGGCTCCAGGTACTGTCATTAGTAACAGTTTGGACGATAATGAATCCTTTTATTTCTTTTCCTCACAGCTCATGAATACATAACGAGGCCGCGCTCCGGCGCATCTGGCCCGGCCATCGCCTCTGCCACCTAATCTCGTCCCTGCTCCAATATCCAGGCAGCCCAGCTGGGGCCTGCCTTAAAGGAGCCGCTGCCCTTTCCTGCCTGAGGATGCCAGGCCAGCCCAGGACCAGTCACCACCGAGACCCAGGCATGAAGGCAGATGGCAGACCTGGGGAAGGAAGATGTCCTAACACTCTGGATTGCAGCGCATCCAGCAGGCGCTCAACAATGCTGCTTAGTGAACAGTGACTGCTCAGCTGAGGGCGGGGCTGTGTGAAGGCTCTACATAGACCATCTCCTTGAGCTTGGCCAACCACTCTACTAGGAGGGGCTTGTGGTCCCATTTGTGCAGCGGAAGAAACTGAGGCTTAGAAGGGCAGAGGCTGTGTCATGGGTTTAACAAGGTAGGCTGAGCTTGTGCCAAACTGGCTGTCATTTAAGGGCATTTGACCAAGTGATTCTCGGTTCTACCAAAGGGTTTCCTACCAAGAATCCAGTTTTGATATGTGTCATGAATCTGACTAGTTCTATTACTTTCCTGAGCAAATGCTTAGTGGAAGACAAGAAGAGTTAGTTTTTTTTTTAAGTCGTTTTTCCAGATGTCTACAATCTTCTTTTCCCAAGATTCCCTCCTCCCTCTCCACCCCTTTGATCACTCTGTTTCCCTTCACTGTAGTTGTCAATTCTTCAAATTATCATATTGAATCTCACACTAGTTATTTTTTTAATTGTCCATCACTGACTCCATTAGGATGTAAGCTCTATGTGAGTAGAGACTTTGTTTTCAGCCTGATCTCCAGTGCCAAGGACAGATGCCCGGCATACAGTAGGCATGCAGCAAACACTTGCAGAGCAACTGAATCAGTTTCTGTCATGGCTGTGGTCCCCCCAAGGCTGGGCAGCTGGACTCCACCAGCTTTATGAACAAAGATCAGTTGTGGGCTAGCTTGATGTCTTGGGCCTCCAAATCAGCATGCGACCTCGCATCTGGGGCTCTCTAGGACTCTCAGGCAGTCTCAGGCCTTGGTGGCCTCCTGGACTAGGGGTGGAGGAGAGGGAGCAGGAAAGCAGGGCTTCCTGGTGAGTGGAGTGGGAATGAAAAGTTTAGATCCTGAGACATCAACTCCCTTGCTGATGACCCGGGTCTCTGCACTCCCTGACGGTTCCATTTCAGCCAAGTGGCTTCTGCCTTCCAGAACAACATGGCCTTGATAGCTGGGACCTAGCCTGGGACACCCCTAGTGAATGCTTGCTATCTACCAGGCAACATTATAAGCACATTACAAGCATTAAAAAACATCTAAAAATTTAACCTCCCAGGCACCTCCGAGAGCCAGGCATTATCATGAACCTCATTTACCCAGATGAGGAATTAGAGACACAGAGAAATTAGGCAACTTTCTCAGGGACATGCAGAGGTCAACAGCAAAGGGAGGATTTGAGCCCAAACTGTGGTTTCAGCATCCAGGTTCTTAGACACCAGACCTTCTGCCTTTCTGATGGGCTTCACCAACAGGTAGGCAGGAGAAGAGTACCTCTCCTTGAAGCCTGCCAACCTGTCTTTCTGGAAACCCACTGAATACTGAAAAACTCTCTACAATTCCACTCTTTTTTTTTTTTTTTGAAACGGAGTCTTGCTCTGTTGCCCAGGCTGGAATGCAGTGGCACGATCTCGGCTCACTGCAACCTTTACCTCCCAGGTTCAAGCGATTCTCCTGCCCTAGCCTCCCAAGTAGCTGAGACTACTACAGTAGCCCGCCACCACACCTGGCAAATTTTTATATTTTTAGTAGAGATGGGGTTTAACCATATTGGTCAAGCTGGTCTCGAAGTGCTGATCTCAAGTGATCCTCCCGCCTTGGCCTCCCAAAGTGCTGGGATTATGGGTGTGAGCCACCATGCCCGGCCAATTCCACTCTTAAAATCTGTGCAGTGTTGGCATGAACTTCTGAACACTGGGCCTGGGAGGCAGCTCTGGGAGATGAGGGGTCTGGTCCCGAATCAGGCAGGCCTGGGTTAGCATCTTGGATCTGCTACTTACAGCTATGGGATCTGGGCAAGCCATTTGCCTGTTTGTGCCTCAGCTTCCTCATCTGAAAAATGGGGTTGGAGCAGTGCAATCTCACAGAGATACTGGGAAGATGGATGTGCCGACGCATGTAAAGCTTTGAAAACAGTGCACTGGAAGGCTCAGTCAGTGTTTAATTTTCTTTTACTAAAAGCGTAGGGGTGGGGCAGGGAAAGGAGGCAGATTAGGCTCCGTCATGACTTCATCACCACCATCCTCCTTGTCACCACCTTCCCCACCATCATTGCTATTTTGACCCTCACCCCGGCTCCCAAGAAACACTGGCTGGGACCCAGATGCAGGGGTCTGGAATGCCTGCAGCCCCATCAGGCCTAGGCTGATGGCACACACCTGGCTTGGGACATGTTGACACCACCACATGCTATCAGGAATCCAGGGCTCCCCAAGAAACTTAGATCCAACTGGTATCACCCATGGTGTCACATGGTCATGGGAGTGAGTTCCCAGGCTCTAACCTGACTATTCTTTATTGAGTACCTACTACGTGCCAGTCCTGACGCTAAGTGCTTTATATTTACCTCATGTAATGCTCACAAAAATCCTGAAAGGAAGGCATCATCATTCCTCTTATATAGACAAGGAAACTGGGCTCAGAGAGGTTAAATAATTTGCCCGAGGTCACACAGCAGGTGCAAAGAAGAGCCTGGATTCAAACCTGGATCTATCTGACTCCAAAATCCATGATCTTAACCATGATACAGCACTGTGTCCACTTCTTGTCCCTGAAGTTCCACTCTGGCTAAGAAGTCTTCCTAGATTAAGGACAGAGGGGGAGTAAATGTCCCTTGTCTTCTTGCTGGCGTCTGTACCCACTTGTCCCATGATCCGAGGCTTGTCTTACATAGACCTTAGGCAAGGCTTGTCTCAGTGCCTTTTGGTCCAAGCATCTGGAGGGCAACTTGGCCCTGGAAGGCTCAGGAATGCAGGGAGCTGGATGTCAGTGCCTCAGTGTCCAGCCCTGCCCCTTTAGGCACCAGTGCCCTTGGCCCAGACCTTGCCACGCCACTTTTGCTCTCGGCACCACACACTTGTGGGGAGACAGTGTGGTCCAGGGAAGAAACACCCTTGGGAGGCTAAGGAGGCCTCTATCCCAGCCCCAGCTCAGCTGCCTCTTAGCTCTGTGGCCTTCTGCCAAGTGGTCCCTCTGCATCTCAGCATCCTTGTTTATTGAATGGGGATGGTAACACTGCTTCCCAGGCAGGTACTGCACACACTCAGAACGAGGCTCAGTAGACGCTAGAACTCAGTAAACTTGGAGGCTATCAGTAAACATTAAGCGATTGATAGGGTTTGGATCTGTGTCCCACCAAATCTCCCCTTGAAATGTAGACCCCAGGCTGGGTGCAGTGGCTCACGCCTGTAATCCCAGCATTTTGGGAGGCTGAGGTGGGCGGATCACCTGAGGTCAGGAGTTCTAGACCAGCCTAACCTACATGGAGAAACCTACTAAAAAATACAAAATTAGCCTCTACTATAAATACAAAATTAGCTGAGTGTGGTGGCACATGCCTGTAATGCCAGCTACTTGGGAGGCTGACGCAAGAGAATCGCTTGAACCCCAGTGGCAGAGGTTGCGGTGAGCTGGGATGGCCCCATTGCACTCCAGCCTAGGTGACAAGAGTGAAACTCTGTCAAAAAGAAAAAAAAAGGACAGAAAGAAAGAAAAAAAAAAAGAAATGTAGCCCCCAGTGTCAGAGGTGAGGCTGGGTGCGAGGTGACTGGCTCGTGGGGTGGATTTCTCATGAATGGCTTAGGACTATTCCCTTGGTGCTGTCTTTGCAGCAGTGAGTTCTCCCGAGATCTGGTTGTTTAAAAGTGTGTGGTACCTCCTCTTACCCCTTGCTCCAGCTTCGCTTTACGTCCTACCGTGAGTAAAAGCTTCCTGAGGACTCCTGAAGAGCCAAGCAGATGCCAGCATCATGCTTCCTGTATAGTCTACAGAACTGTGAGCCAATTAAACTTCTTTTCTTTATAAATTATCCAGTCTCAGGTATTTCTCTTTTTTTGAGACAAGGTCTCACTCTGTCACCCAGGCTGGAGTGCAGTGGCACAATCTCAGCTCACTGCAACCTCTGCTTCCTGGGTTCAAGAGATTCTCTTGCCTCAACCTCTAAAGTAGCTGGGACTCCAGGCATGTGCCACCACACCTGGCTAATTTTTGCATTTTTTGGTAGAGGTGGGGTTTCACTGTGTTGGCCAGGCTGGTCTCGAACTTCTGGCCTCAAGTGATTCTCCTGCCTCAGCCTCCCAAAGTGCTGGAATTACAGACATGAGCCACCACGCCCAGCCCAGTCTCAGGTATTTCTTTAGAGCAATGCAAGAATGGCCTAACACAACTATAATTTTAATCACAGTTATCCTTTGATTTCCTCCCTTCATGACCTACCTGTGCGGGAGCCCATTCATTCAGGGCCCCGTGATCAGAGTCCTTGCTCGCCTGCCTTGCCATGTTCACTCTCTCCTCTCTTTAACCCATTTGGTGAGAGTTGCCATGGTGACTCTCCTGATAGCCCATCTCTAATCGTGGCAATGCCATCGTTAGGAACCTTCAATGGCTCCCTCTTGCTTCCAAGACAAAGTCCAAACCGCTTCCCTTGGCATTCAAAGCACTTCAGAAACGTTCCTGAGCCTCTGTCCTCACTGCCCAATCTGAATTCTTACCCTACCCAAGAGAACCTTCTGTTTCCCTGGAAGGCACCCACCTGACGCAGGGGCCGTCCTGCCACCTTGGTTTTGCCACTGCCATGTCCTCTGCCTGGAGTGCCTTCTTCACCGCCCTTGTCTTGTTCCAGCTTCAGTTTCACCTCCTCCCCGGGTGCTGCTTTTTCACCAACCTCTCTGAGCCTCTGTTTTCTCATCTGTCAAGTGGGTACTCACCGTGCCCACACTGTGGCATTTTCTTGAACTCCAATGTTCTCCAAGCACAGTAAGTGCTTTGAAAGTGGTGCCCCGTGTGGGGTTTCTTCTCTCTTTTGTTTTTTTTGAGACCAAGTTTCACTCTTGTTGCCCAGGTTCAAGTGATTCTCCTGCCTCAGCCTCCTGAGTAGCTGGGATTACAGGCATGTGCCATCACGCTTGGCTAAGTTTTTGTATTTTTAGTAGAGACAGGGTTTTACTGTGTTGGCCAGGATGGTCTCGATCTCCTGACCTCAAGTGATCCGCCCGCCTTGGCCTCCCAAAGTGCCGGAATTACAGGTGTGAGCCACCGCACCTGGCTGGGTTTCTTCTCTTGATCCTCCCAATCTGCCAACACAGAGTGGGCCATGCTGGGTAGCAACAGTGAAGCCCCTGGGACAACCCCATGGTGAGGCCCTCCACCCATGCCCCGTGCACAGCCCTTCCCAGGCTCCCTGTTGACTTTGAAACACAACGGGGCTGCCTTGACTGGCCTGGAATTTCAGGCTGAATTGGATGTGACCTGTCCTTAAGAGCTGGGCTCTAAACCAAACCATATTCTCACTGAACTCCCGGTGCCCAGTGACCCCTGGGTGGTGGACAGAGCCTGGCTGGGCCATTGCCTGGGGCCACCATTGCCAGCTCCTGCCCAGCGCTGCCCCCTGAACTAATTCCATAATCCTGCCTCCTGCCTGGCCCCAGCGGCTCAGGAAGGGTTTGCTGGTCTGCTCTGCTCCCACCTTCCTGCCTAGTCCGGATCTGCAGCCTCTCAGCCCCTCACCCACCCATGCTAGAGCCCTGCTGAGATTCTGCATCTCATTTAGAGCCCATGTCCACTGGCTTTGCACCCCTGCCCCCACACCCCCAGCTAGGCCCTGTAACAGGATCCAGATGTTTGCTCCCCTGTCCCCAGGGTCCCTGGGATAATCCGTGACAGTTGAGGAGGCCAGAAGGGCAGGCACAGCTGCAGGGACTGGGGCACGGAGGACAGAAATGAGATAGGAGCCCCAGTGTCTAGGGTCAGTGGAGGTATATACAGACACATCCAAACCTAGCCACCCTCTGTCCAACCAACTCTACCTTTTCCAGAAAGCATCCTCTTCTGGAAAAGCGCACATGTGCTGGCTGTGTGACCTTAGGTGACACAGCCTCATCTGAGCCTCTCTGAGCCTCATCTTCCTCACCTGCTGAATCAGCTATAATGTCCCAGCATCGTTCCAAGACAATAGGTGGGGGCTAGTTTGGCACATAGTAAGATTAGCACATAGTAGGTATTTACCAAACAGTCTAGGGTAAGTCACTTCATCACCCGGAACGTCAGTTTTCTCATCTGTAAATGGAAATAATTGTGCCTACCTTTCAGGGTTCCGGGGAGAACTGGCATGTAGTAGGAGCCTGACAAAGGGCAGGTGCTTCCCTCCTGCCTTGTGGGGTTGCCGGCCAGCACCCACGTAGCTGGAGGTGTGGCAGCCCATCTCCTGGAGTCTGTAAGAAAGGCCTGGCCTGCCTTGGGAGCCGCTCTCCCAATGAAGAACTCAGGGTAGAGAGACCCAGGTTCTAGTCCCAGGCCTGCCTCTAGACAAGCCCCTTCCCATGTTTGGGCCTCAGTTTCTCCATCTGAAACATAAGGCCTGTTGGGTATCTTTCAAGCTCACAGAACACAGTAGATGCTGACGAAATGCCTGTTCAGTGATTTTCAGAAGGCTTTCCATCCTTTTCCCTCTTCCTTCCCTCCTCACCCACTGGTCTTCCTCCTTCCCTTGCTGTTTCCCAGGTGACTGAGGCATCCTTTGGCCTGATCACCCTTCCCAAAGCAGCCCCATCAATGCCATCCTGCTCACCAGCCCATCACACACTCAGCAGAGGAGGGAGCGAGGGCCAGGTGAGGAGCAGGGAGGACAGGCCCTGAGGACCAATGGGCCTCCCCAGCCCCTGCAGATATAGGGTGGATCTGAAGCAGGGGGAGGGAAGGCTTCCGCAGAAACTCTTTTTTTCTTTTTCAGAGTCTTGCTCTGTCGCCAGGCTGGAGTGCAGTGGTGTAATCTTGGCTCACTGCAACCTCTGCCTCCTGGATTCAAGTGATTCTCCTGCCTCAGCCTCTCAAGTAGCTGGGACTACAGGTGTGCACCACCACGCCCAACTAATGTATGTATTTTAAGTAGAGACAGGATTTCACCATGTTGGCCAGGATGGTCTCGATCTCTTGACCTCATGATCAGGCCGCCTCGGCCTCCCAAAGTGCTGGAATTACAGGTGTGAGCCACCGCGCCTGGCCCACATCAACTATTTACAGGAGGAAAACTCTTTTCTTTGATTTTAATATACAGCAAACTCTTAATTATCTTGGTAATAATTCAAATAAGACAGGAAGACAATGCCTTCACCCACCATTGACATGAGTCTCTGCCCAACTCCAGCCCTGATATCACTGCAGGTTACTCTTCCAGACGCCCTTCCATGCACACAATGTATAAATGCACGTGCAGAAATATGGCTTTTGGAGGGTCAATGCACGGGATCATATTGTATGTAATTTTCTACCATCTCTAAAGGTCTCTCACTATATCTTAAAGATCTTGAGTTGTCAGTCCCTGCAACTCTAATTTGTTTTTTAAAAATTCACTCCAAATTTTTACTCCATTAATGTTTATTAAACACTCACTAAGAGCCAGACCCAGGATATGGAGATGAATAAGACCTAAACTCTGCTGTCAGGGAACTTACATGCTAGGGGGGAAGCCAGACATCAAACTAGACATTTAAGTACCTGGAGACTGAAGGCTGAGAGGGAGGGCTGTTGTATGTTGAGAGGGTGGTGGGGGAGCTAGGCCAACCTGGTTGTGAATGGAGGGAGCAGGGCAGAGGGGAAGGGCGGGCCAGCAGGGGTTTTGCAGGTGAAGAGGAAGAAGTGTTCCAGATAGAGGTCACAGCATGGGCAAAGGGTGGAGGCGTGAAAAAAAAATGCAGGTTTGGGAATCACAGTGGCCCAGTCTGGCCGGTGCCTGAGGTGCATGGAGGGAAACAGGAGCAGGTAAGTCCAGAAGCCTGCGTGGACAGGGCCTGGAGAATGAGAATTTCTAAAATTCACATGTGTGTTCCCTGGCAGGTGTTGTTCCAACCTGTATCTGTATTAATATCTTAATCCTTGAGACCATCCTGGAAATGAGTATAACCTCTGTTTTAAAGATGAAAAATCAAGACAAAGAGAGGTTAAGAAACTTTTCTGAGAACACGCAGCTGGTAAGTAGAAGAGCCAGGATTCAAACTGTGTGTGTGTGCGCGTGTGTGTGTGTGTGTGTGTGCGTGTGTGTGTGTGTGTGTGTGTGCGCGCGTGTGTGTGTGTGTGTCTTTTTTGTTGTTTTTGAGCTAGATTCTCGCTCTGTCATCCAGGCTGGAGTGCAATGGCATGATCTTGGCTCACCGCAATCTCCACCTCCCTGGTTCCAGTGATTCTCCTGCCTTAGCTTCCCGAGTAGCTGGGATTACAGGAAATTGCTACCACGCTCCACTAGTTTTTGTATTTTTAGTAGAGACGTGGTTTCAACACGTTGCCCAGGCTGGTCTCAAACTCCTGACTTCAGGTGATCTGCCTGCCTCAGCCTCTCCAAGTGCTGGGATTACAGGCATGAGCCACCACTCCGGCCTCTGTGTGTTAAATCACTTCATTTTACTTACAAAGGAGATGGGCCACCTGAATGCACGTGCGGCTGGTGAGTCTCTGGAGAAGGGACAGGGCATCTATCTGCTGGGACTTTGAAAGCATGTAGCAAAAGCTGCTGATTCAGGACCACAGAAGGGCCTAGCAGTCAACACTGGAGACCTTGGGCAGTAGGGAAGTGGGTGACTTGTTAAGGGTTGGTATCAGAGGAGGTACTAGACAAGAAGGGTGAAGAGGATGATGGTGACCATGCTGTAGATCTCTCGTTTTTGTACTGGAGTTTGCGACAAGCATCACTGGGAGGGCTTGTTAAAGCATAGACTGCTGGTCCCCAGCTCCAGAGTTCAGATTCAGGGTGTCTAGGGTGGAGCTGGGTAGTTTGCATTTCTAACAAATTCCTCAATGCTGCCGTTGATGGGAGCCACTTTGAGAACCACTGGTAAAGCTGAAGCAGGAGGAGACAGGCTCTTGAAGGGCTTCACACAGCACCTGTGCAAAGCCTTGAGACTCTGGAGCTACTATTATTCTACTTCCAGGGAGGGATTTAAGGCTCAGAGAAGTGGAATGACTTGCCGAGACCCTGACCATAGTTACGGTGTCCTCACCCCGAAGCACAAGATCTCCCACTCTGGAAGATTCTGCTGCAGGGCCTTTGCACTGGCTGTTCCTTCAGCCAGGGAATCCCTTTTCCAAGCTTCTGAGTGGCTGCCTCATGGGCATCATTTAGGTTGCTGTATAAATGTAGCCTCCTGAGAGGCATTGAATGCAGCCCTGCCATCCCCTCCCAGAGCCCTCTGCTCCCTTGCTGGGCTTACAACAAGCTGCAATGACTATTTTCAATATGTAATTGTTCAGCGACTTACCTTCTGCCTCCAGCTGCTAGAACATGAACTACCTGAGGTCAGGAACCCTGTGCTGTTCCTGCTGCGTCCCAGCACCCAACAGTGCTCTGGGATACAAAAGGGCTCATGTAATGTTTGTAGAATAGATCAAGTCCTCTTTAATTCTCTCTCTCTCTCTCTCTTTCTTTCAGTCAAATGTTCTTGAACTTTTTTGTCCCTTTTTTTTCTTACCTTCCTAGTTCAGATCTCAACCATCAAAACCATCCCTGCCCTGGAACTAACTCACTAACTTGGGCTCCTTCAAAGGACTACCTGATGCTACCAATAAGCTTTTTGGGTGACAGGGAAGAAATCCAGGTCTAATGCTGTGAGACCCAAGGTCTGCTCAGGAGGGATGGTTCAGAGCCTGTCCCAATGAATATGTGGCTGGTGACATCTCCCTGTTTGTACCTTCAAGAGCAATGAGTTCTTTGTTTCCCTTAAATATGAAGAATTTGTAAATTCTCTATGTTTAATATCGTGCATTCACATGGTTCAAAATTCAAAAGGACAAGGGCATCTCCCAGTCACCCTCCCTAAAGGTAACCAATGTAACCAGCTTTTCATGTCGCTTCCAGAGACTTTTTAATACTTGTACAGGCAAGCACATCCATGTATTCTTTTTTATCTTTCATACACACATGGTACACCATTCATTTTATTATTATTTTTTAATCTAACTAGATATCTTGGAAATCCCTCCTTAATTAATAACTAGAGAACATCTATGTTCTTATTTATGGCAGCAGAAAAAAGAGCAATGTTTTTCTTCTGTGCAGTGGGTTGGTTGATATTTTCAGGGCTCCTGCCTAGGGAGCTGGCTGTGGTGGTGGTGAAAGTCAGAGACCAGGGTTTAAATTCCAGCTCTGCCACTGGCCCTGGTGGGTCACTGAAGCGGCAGAACCTCAGTGCACACTTCTGCAGAGGATGACCCCAGCACCTGTGTTGTGACTTGCTATCCAGTCAATAATAGAAGAAAACATTGCCCCTTTTTCTGCTGCCATAAATAAGAACATGGATGTTCTCTAGCTATTAATTACGGAAAGATTTCCAAGATATCCAATTCGATTAAAAAATAATAATAAAATGAATGGTGTACCATGTGTGTATGAAAGATAAAAAAGAATACATGGATGTGCTTGCCTGTACAAGTATTAAACAGTCTCTGGAAGCTACATGAAAACTGGTTACATTGGTTACCTTTAGGGAGGGTGACTGGGAGATGCCTTTGTCTTTTTGAATTTTGAACCATGTGAATGCACGATATTAAACATAGAGAATTTACAGATTCTTAACATTTAAAGGAAACAAAGAACTCACTGCTCTTGAAGGTACAAAGAGGGAGATGTCACCAACCATGTACTCATTAGGGCAGGCTCTGAGCCATCCCTCCTGAGCAGCCCTTGGGTTGCACAGCATTAGACCTGGATTTCTTCCCTGCCATTGCCTGAAAAGCTTATTGGCACCATAAGGTCAAGCATGTTGAGGTCTTGGCTCTGTACCTGGCACATAGTAGGTACTCAGTACTTAATGGCTGCTTTGACAAGTATTAGTCATTATAATAAAAATAAGTATTATTGCTCAATCCTGTGCCAGGGTGTGAAGATCGGTGAAGGTCATGAGACATGTGCTGTGTTGAAGCTGGAATCCTGTTTAGAAACATCCATGCTAATGGCTCATGAATGGTGGCCTCAGCCATGGGGACAGATGGGGTGGCAGCTTTCTTTTGCAGCCTTTTATTGGTTCTTAGTCATTGGGTACATTTGGGCTTAGAGATTTCTGGATTTTGTTAAATCCTTTTCCCCTATTTTTCTTTCTCTCACAGTGGCAACTTCTGCTTTCTTTGGGAAGGTGTCACTCACAAGAAGTGACAGCCAAGAATAGGGCGTTTTTCTTCTTGTCTTCCTTCTCACATTTACTCCTTGTCTGCTTTCCTCTTTTTAATGAATTTCTAGTTATCAAAGCAATAGAGCATCCATTTGGAGAGTCAAGTAATCCCCATAATCTCATTCTCCAGGGCAACTTCTATGGACATGTTCATTCCGTTCCTTCTAGCCTACCTTCTGGTACCTTAAGGTCACATCATAAGTGCCAGTTTGCTGTCCTATGTTATTTGGCTCATCAGTGGAGTATCAATATCTCCCTATGTTAAAAATGTTGTAAATGTTACATTTTAATGGACATTAAAGAGTAGCTATTGAGTGGAGATACCATATTTTCCTCAACCACCCTTCTACTGTTGAACTATGGGGTTGTTCTTAGTTTATTTCACCATCCAAGGCATCTCCATGAAGAGAGCTCTGCCTTCGTCACAGGTTTTTCTCTGAGGCTTGAGTTCCCAGGAGTGGCCAGTGACTATGATGTTGGCTAAGGATCTATGAAGATGGTTGAGGATTTACGGAGATGGTTAAGCCTCTGTGAAGATGGTCAAGGATCTTGATTCCTGCCTTTACCCTGTCCCCATTACCTCTAATCAGCTTTATTTTAATATGTGGTTTTAAAAATCCTGCCTTTCTAACCGCCAGGGCTTTCACCTGAGAGACAGACACAAATTTCACACTTGTTTCCCTAAAGCAGCTCCAAGTTGCCTAAATCCAAGACTGTCAGAAGCCAGTGCAAGCAGATTTCCAAGGTATCCAGGATGGCCCTGCCAAGGCTGGGGACCGTTCCGCTGTTGGAGCAGCGTGGTGGAGGAGAGAGAGCTCTGCCCTTACCTGCAGTAGACCTGGGTCCCAGCCACGCCCATCCACCATCCCCATCCCTGTCACCTTGTTGCTGCCTGATGTTGCAAAACATCTTATCTTTAAAGCAGGGTTAACCCTTCACCCATCTGACTGCTGGTTAGTGATTTCTTAGGGTTGGTCCATTTCTAAGAGGACTGTTCACTCACTCAATCATTTACTCAATCAATATTTAATCAGCACCGTGTCAGCTTCTAGGGTTGATTCCTTACTCCTCAAAGTTCCATCTATGCTCATTCGTTCAACAGAGGACTGAGCTGAGGTCAGACAGTCATGGGTTAAAATCCCGTCTCTCTCTCTCTCTCTCTCTCTCTCTCACCCTTATCTGTGAGACTTGGGCAAGTCAAGTCATTGAACCTCTCTGAGTCTCAGTTTTTCCTCTGTAAATTGGGAACAATAATAGCATCCTGTAAGGTGTTTGGGTGGATTAAATGATAGAATGCAGTAAAGTTCTTGGTGAGCACCCAGCAAATATTAGCTATAAACTGCTATTACATTGAGAAAAGGATCTCAAACAACTGCTAAGGTAGTCATTTTGTCCTATTTTCAGGATGAACAAATTCAAGTCATGTGGCTGTGGAGGTTGTTAATTGCCTGGTGCCAGCGGAAAGGCTCCCATGGGTTCCTGGGGGCTCCTTTGGCCTCCCAGGGCAAGGAAGCACCTTGCTGTCCACCCATAACTTAGAATCAAATACTGAAAACAGTTGAATTGAAGATGAGGGGATTTCAATGAGGTAGACAGATTGAATATTGGAGTGAGACGGTGCCTGTGCATTAGAATAATATCATAATCAAGGGTATCAATGTTATGCTAGAGTGTTAAAAACAGTTCAGTATTAGAATGTGTGGGTGTCGTAATAACGGATAGAGCATTCTCCTAGAAGGACTTTGGCTTTGGAAGGGCTATTACAGAGGATCTGGCCTTTTGCTGAATTTGTAGACATAAGAAAAGCCACAAGAAAAAAATATAATATAACTTTTCTAGGGGTTGGTAGTAGTGGTTTTAGATAGAATTTTGCAGGGAAAAATTCCAAACTTAATTGGCACTGTTTTTATAATATAGTGCACATTGGGGAACAGAATGCCACATGTGCGTGCATTTTTGACACAAAAGATTTGGCCATTTAAGTAAATGTTGGCCTGGGGTGGGCTGGTTGAGGTTATTTCCCCACTCCGAGTGCCCTGGGTGTGGGCACTCACAGTTCCTTTCCCCTGTCCCAGGGAGGCTTGTGGAAATACGTGCAGATCACTGATTTCAGATCAGTCCCTTCATTCCACCAGTGAAGATGCAGAGGACCAGAGTCACCAGGTGACCTGGTCATGCCACATGGGGGGCTTCGCAGAACCAGGAGTGCAATCCAACTGCCTGACTTTGCATGTGCTGTCCTCTCTCCCAGCCCCATGGCTCAGCTGCTCCTTGGTCATGGTCTGACCAGAGTGCCATGGGTGCTTGGCAATCCTGCCTCCTCTGCTTGGCATCAGTCACTTCTGCCTTGGAGTGAAGCTAATTGTGTACTTGTCTTACTTAACCAGCTAGCTGTTGACATGCCTTACGTTCCTAGCACACATGTCATTTACTTATATCTTTTCACTAAGAAAATACATAGCTGGGAAAAGATGGTCATCTGGTTGACCCAGAACACTTGAGTAGAGCATTTTGCTAGGGCCAGGAAGCAGGGTTCCAATCCCAGCTCTGTCACTTCCTAGCTGTGTGATCTTGAGCAAGTGATATAACTTCTCTGTGACTGTTTTTCCATTTGTTAAATGGGGTTAATATTAACTTCATCATGCGATTGTGAGGATTCATGAGATGAAGACCCTTAACACAGTGGCTATGACAGAGTGTGGGTGTTTAGTGAGACATTGTCATAATCAGCTCTTGCCCTCCTGCTTCCTCTTAACTCCCACCACCCTCTCCCTGGATGCTCGCACCTTCATCTCTCAATACCCTGGTAGCTGGTTCAGGCATAGAAACTTGACTCACCCCCAAATTCCAACCAGTTTCTAAGTAATGAAAGCTTTGGGGCTTGAGCTTTTCTTGTTGAACTGGAACAATTAAAAAAACAATCTCAAAATCCCTTAGCAAGCTGGGAGCCAGAGCATGGGAGAGGAAGTTCACATCGCTGAAGGTTGGCCACACTCTTGCAAAGTTCATTCTCATAGCCTCCATGCAGAAGAGATCATTACCTACATCTTATAGATGAGAACACTTGAGGCACAGAGACCAATTCATTTGGCCAAGGTCAGACAGCAAGAAAGAGGTAGAGATCAGAGTCGGAGACTGAATGTTTGAACCTAACACTCATTCTCCTTCCACTAGGATATCCGTTTTTGCTCTCTGAGCTGGAGTACGATCCAGTATTCACCTTACCCTGGGTGGGGGAGGAGAGTAGGGAGGGTAGAATGTAGGTAGGCTGGGGTCAGAGGAAGAGGGTGTGGTCCACATTCCAAGAATGAGTGTGGACTTGCTTTTGGTCATTTCCCACGTTGGTCTAGAATACCTGGTTACTCCTCTGTCAGATGTTGAGTACTTCCTTAGTGAGTGAGGTCCTACATACAGGGCAGTTGCAAGATGGGATCATGTTGAATTAGATGAAAATGCATGGAAAACCCAAACAAATGTGCTAAGTAAAGGCAAGGGGCTTTCAGCGCTGCATCTCATCATCAATCTTCCTCCACAGGCTTCATTTAGGTGGAAAGACAACCCCCTGAAGTGGAGAAGACTTGGGCCAGACTAGACTAGGCAGGATAGAGGAAGAGCCAGAATAACCTTTAAGGAGGAAAAGGCAGGGCACGGCTGGCCCAAAGAGTGATGTAAGCCCACACAACAGATGGGAGCCAAGTTCTGGGGATAGCAGGTGCAGAATCGGGACTGGGGAAGCCTGCCTAGCCAATGGTGCTTCAGAACAGAAGACTCAGACCAACGCCAAGAACCAAGGGATAGCACACATATCTGCCTTTAAGTGTTTTGGATGCAGATCTAATGTCCCAAGAGATCTTCCACCCAAAGCTCAGACCAATGGGGTGGGTTGTTCAAGAAGGCAGGCACAGGGAGGAGATGGATTTGGGTAGGGATGACCTTCATCAAGGTCACTCAGCTAGGACGATGAACAGAGAGCTCCACCCAGTTCTGTAGCTGAGACTCACTGGCCACCCGCCCTGCCCACTTCTTCTGAACTCCAGAGTTCCATGGGGCTGGATCAAGCCACAGGCAGTGACTGTTCATCCTTCCATCTCCAGCCACAAAGAGACAACAGAAAGGAAAAATAATTAAAAAATAAGAGTGCAGGTTGATGGGGGTGAAATGCAATAGTAGCGGGGAAGGGGGAGCCATTTCCAGAGAGGAGCGGGATAGAGGGTTGGAGCGTTTGGCGCCGTGATAACCAACAGATGCGATTCTGCAGATAAGCGTGGCAACTCAGATAAAGCTCAGCCTTTGGAGGTGGGCGCCTGTGTCCCCTCTCCTCCGTCTGCCTTTTTTCAATTTTATCTCTGAGCCAAGGGAGGGGGAGGGGGAGGGCAGGGAACTCTGAGGGGTGAGGTGATGGGCAGGGAGGGGGGCCCACTTCGTCTTTGGGGACTTTGGCTTTTCTTTTTAATGTGTTTTTCCCAGAAGGTGGGAAATGCCAACACATACTCACAGACCTAGAAGGCGGCCTATGTTTTTTAAAAAGCAGTGGACAAAAATCAAAATATTTGAAAATGTATTTCATGGTAATTATGTCATATTTCATGGGCTGGTGCCACTACTGAAAGAGAGGCTGAATGCCTTAATTTGTATAGAAATTGTAATCATTTGTTCATTTCAAGGTGAAAATTGCATTTTTTAATTTAAATTGTATCCTGCATGATAGTCCATTATCTAGTAAAATTGTCTCCATGTCTGAATGCCTTATATGCAGCTACAATGCTTGTTACAAATCCACTTATATTCATAAAAGCAGGTGGACATCTCAGGAAATGGAAGCCGCCGTGTGTGTGTGCGCATGTGGATGCGTGTGGACGCGTGTGGAGGCGGGGGGCCTCTTGCCCACCTCCCGCTCCTGCCTTGTCAGTCGCCCACCCCCACTTCTGACTCACATTTCGGCATTTCCAGATCTGCTTAACAGATGATAGTTAGTTGGAATAAATGAGGAAGCTGCACGTCGTGGAGGAAGTAAACCTGGACTGAGTCAGGGAGCCAGGCGGGGCTCTGCTTCTCCCTCACTGTGTGTCTCTGGTAGGTTGCAGCCTTAATCCCCTCTCTGGGCCTCAGTTTCATGCACTTAAAGTTTCCTCCGTATGAAGGTTTTGTGCCCATATGGCAACGGAGTGGTTAAGAGCCTGGCTCCGGAGCCCAGCTGCCTGATTCCAAGTCTGACTCCGACTCCTGATTTTGCTACTTGCTAGCTGTGTGATCTTACAAAAATCTCTGAACCTCTCTGGGACTCAGTTACTTCACCTTTAAGATGGGAGTAACAACAAAATCTACTTCGTATGGCTTCTGTCAGCAAACAATGGCCCTTTAGGACCAAATCCTCCTGCCCCGTGTCCATACAGGCTGGGCGCTAAGAGAAGTTTTTGCATTTTTTTTTTCGGTTTTTCTTCGCATGTCTTTGAATTAATGAGTTTTTGCATTTTTTAATGGTTGAAAAATACATGCAAAGAAGAACATTTTGTGGTATGTAATTATGTGAAATGCAAATTTAAGTGCCCACATATTAAATCCTGGAACACATTCATGCTCACGTGTTTACACATGGCTGCTTTTATACAACATTCAGAGGTGAGAAACTGACAGATACTGGGGAGTCCACAAAGCCTCAGATATTTGCTAACTGGACCTTTGTGTAAAAAGTTTGCCAGCCCCTGAAATAACATAAGTAAAGCACTTAACCAACCTGGCATGGGATGTGAGGGAGTTTGGGTGTCAGGAAGAAAATCAACCAGTGTTCCTGCGACAGTTTCCGTTGTCCAGCTTATGCCTGGTACACACTGGTCAGACATACAAAATTTCTCTTTGGGATGAACACCACAATTCGGGCTTTGTTTACCCGGAGAAGCTTTACACAGAATTTTCTTGAAAAACTCCCTGACTTTTTTTGAACTCTGGGATGTCAGAAGGGGGTCTGGATCAGGAGTTAGATGATCATGTCCATCCACCGACTGTGGGCCTCAATCTCTCATCTGTAAAATGGGTCCCTTCCAGCAGAGGTATGACGGTGAGTGCCCCATGCTGTGTGTAAATGGCTGGCATGTTCTTGGTGCAGCTGCTGCCTGGAATGGTTAATTTCTTCCTCTCCTTTCACTGAGGTAGGAGCCTTGGTCACTGCAGGACCCTGTTTAGAAGCATCTACTGCCCATCTTTTTTTTTTTTTTTTTTGAGATGGAATCTCACTCTGTTGCCCAGGCTGGAGTATAGTGGCACCATCTGGGCTCACTGCAACCTCTGCCTCCTGGGTTCAAGCTGTTCTCCTGCCTCAGCCTCCCGAGGAGCTGGGACTACAGGCTTGCGCCACCAAGCCTGGCTAAATTTTTTTGTATTTTTTATTAGAGACGGGGTTTCACCATATTGGACAGGTTGGTCATGATCTCCTGACCTCCCGATTCACCCTCCTTGGCCTCCCAAAGTGCCAGGATTACAGGCATGAGTTACTGTGCCCGGCCTCTACTGTCCATCCTTTGGCTCATTCATTCATTCATTCATTCATTCATTCTGCAATTTCCAAGCCTCTCTCCTATGTCCCAGACACTGTCTTGGGCAAGGCTCCATTGTGGATCTTCTTAATTCCAACCTCCCTTTAGCAAAAGAGGAAGAAAACCTGCACTCGAACCGTAGCTGAATGTCCTTTGGCAACTGACTTTATCTCTGAGCCTCAGTTTCCCCAACCAGAAAATGGAACTAATAATTTCCCTCTTCCTTACAGGATTATGGGGGAGAATTCAAAGAGATGGCGTATATCAAAATGCCTTATCAATTGGAAGGAGTTGTGCAATTGTTATGGAAGGATTTATCTTTCCCAGGAATCTGGCTGGAGAGAACTTGACCAAGGCCACACGGCTAAAAAGAAAGTCAGATGGGTTTAACCCCATGTTGGGGGGTGCTTGACTACCCACCACACTTCCTCTCTGGGGGTATCTCATGCAGGGAAGAGAAAGCCAGCCTTGTTTCTCATCCTGCAGGAACTCAGGGTAGGAAAGACTGAGGGCTAGACATCTCAGACTTCAGTTTCTCCATTGGTTGTGGATAGTGTGTCAGTATCAACTGGGGACCTAAAATGATGATGATGATGATGACAATGATGATGATGACGATGATACCTGGGCTTCATTCCCAGAGATTGATTTAGTGGGGCAAGGGAGTGGCCTGGACATTGATATGTTTTAACCCCCTTCACTCTACCCTCTTCAGCTACCATGCTCTGATTCTAACAGGCAGCAGCCAGAGTGGAGAACAAGTGGACCCAATGTACTTGAAGCAGGGCCCCTGTGTGGCGGAATGCATCCAGAACAGGCCTCCAGGCAGCCCCGTCTTCAATGCCCCTTCAGCGGCTCCTTCCTGCTGTGAGAACTGTTGCCATGCTATGTCACGGAAAGACAGTGGGATCTGGGTTCAGCAGAAGTGGATTCGAATCCTAATTCTGTTCTCATATTCTCTCAATAACCGTGTTACAGATGAGAACACGCAGGCTCCAAGAGCTTCTGGAACATGCTCAGGGCCACACCCCCAGGGCTGGCAGAGCTGAGAATGGAGGCTGAAGCTGTAGGAGCTAGAGTCTGACACCCGGTGTCCTCCCCAGGAACATCTGCCCTGTCGGACAGGGGTCGGACTCCAGAATCAACTGGCTGATGGCAGACTGATATATAGCAGCCATCTTCCAAGCATGTTCAAGAGTTAATACTGCCAGGTGCGGTGGCTCATGCCTGTAATCCCAGCACTTTGGGAGGCTGAGGTGGGTGGATCATGAGGTCAGGAGATCCGGACCATCCTGACTAACATGGTGAAAGTCTGTCTCTACTAAAAATACAAAAGATTAGCTGGGCATGGTGGCACGTGCCTGTAGTCCTAGCTATTTGGGAGGCTGAGACAGGAGAATTACTTGAACCCACGAGGCAGAGGTTGCCGTGAGCCAAGATCGTGCCACTGCACTCCAGCCTGGGTGACAGAGCAAGACTTTGTCTCAAAACAAACAAACGAACAAACTAACAAAAAAACAAAACCGAGTTAATACCAATATGGAATAATTACTGCAGGCCTGCTATGTTCCAGACGCCTTGCGCATGTTGCCTCGGGGAGGATCTACTATGTGCTGGGCGTGTGGTCTCACCCAGCGCTCTCTTCTGCGGCTCCAGCATCCTTCTCCCCAGCTCTTCCACTGTTGTCTGCTGCTACTTAGCAGACTTCTTTGCTAGAAGCTTATTTTCTTTTAAACTCTAAAGGCTGGAGCACCCAGGGCCCAGTCCCTGGCTCTCTTTTCTTCTTCCATGTTCTCTCTCACCCCTCCCTAAATGAGCTCAATCAAACGTTGCATCCCAGCCAAATTTCCAGAGCCACATGCATCGTCTTCTCCAGGCTACAACATTGTCAGGCAGTGCCATCTTTACTCAGGGGTCTCCCATGCAGCTCACAGCTCTGCCAGGGCTGAGCAGACCCGTTGAATCTCTGACCCCTGCATCCTGCCCCTGACAGGCTCCTTTCCCAGCCTTTCCCATCTCAGTAAGTTGCCTCCATATCTCTCCAACTATAAAGGACCAAAGCCCAGGAGTTACTCTCCATTCCCTCCTTTCCTACCCCCACCATATCCCAATTCATGAGCAGGGCTTGCTGGCTTGTCCTCCAGAATGTGTCCTGAATCTCTCTCCTTTCCACCTCATTGCCACCACCCAGTCAAAGCCACCATTGTCACTGGGCCTTTGGCTTCTTGCCTGTCCAGCTTCATGCAATAGTCAAACAGATCCTTCCTTCCCTCCCTCCCTCCCTCCCTTCCTTTCTTTCTTCCTTCCTTCCTTCTCTCTCCCTCCCTCCTTTCTTTCTTCTCTTTTCTTTCTTTCTTCCTTCCCTCTCCCTCCCTCCTTTCTTTTCTTCCTTCCCTCCCCCTCCCTCCCTTCTTTCCTTCCTTCCTTCCTTTCTTTCTCTCTCTCTCTTTCTTTTTCTTTCCTTTCTTTCTCTCCTCCTTCCGTCTCTCCCTCTTTCCCTCCCTCCCTCCCTCCCTCCCTCCCTCCCTCCCTCCCTCCCTTCCTTCCTTCCTCCCTTCCTTCCTTCCTTCTCAGACTCTTGCCCTGTTGCCCAGGCTGGACTGTAGTGGCATGGTCTCAACTCACTGCAACCTCCACTTCCAGGGTTCAAGCAATTCTCCTGCCTCAGCCCCCCGAGTAGCTGGGACTACAGGCACATGCCACCATGCCCTGCTAATTTTTTGTATTTTAGTAGAGATGGGGCTTCACCATGTTAGTCAGGATGGTCTCGATCTCCTGACCCGTGATCCACCCTCCTCGGCCTCCCAACGTGCTGGCATTACAGGCATGAGTCACGGCACCTGACCAACATAAGTCTGATTATGTCCTTGAAGACCCTCCATGGCTTTCATTCATTCTTAGAATAAAATCTAACTTCTTTGGCAAGATCTACCAGGCCCTTCATTCTGTGGTCCTTGTCCATTTCACCCTTCCAATCTCCTATCACAAATGAATGGCGGATTGACTAAATGAATGAATAAATGAATGCATGCATGGAGAAGGGCCTAAACTGAGAATTAAGAGACAGGGACTCGAGCCCTGGCTACTCCGGGACTTTGGACAGCCCCCGCTTGTCCTGCCTTTCAACATTTATTGCATAAATTCTCACGACATCCCATGAAGTAGGTATTGCTACACCCACTTTACAGATGAGAAAAAGGAGTCTTGGAGGAGATCAGTTCCATGCCAAGGTCATCCAGTGGTAGCTAACAAACCTAGGATTTGAACAGCTCCCCCTCTGGTTCCAAAGCCCATGCCTTCCTTGTGCTTTTCCTCCGAATGTGCCTCCCATTCCCCGATCCCTCCTCTTGTCTCCGGGTTGGGACCAGTAGCACATCCAGCTGCTGCTCGAAACCCCCACCTGACCCTGCATTCCGGCTGGGAGCCGGGCCCCCTTGTCCTGCAGAACCCTCCACCCACCAGGGCCTGGCCACTCCCAAACCAGCTGCAGAGGCTCAGAGAGGACACTTCATGAGACAGAGTGTACCCAACTCAAAGAGGGCGTCCTGCCACATCCAGCTGTCTTCCGGAAAGAACCAGATCAACTGCTACTCTGCTGAAGATGGAAAAAATTCCATTAATTTCATGAGTCTGGACACAGCCCCCAATGACGGAAACCTCAATCTCCCAGCCTCTGCACAGTGGAGCTAAGCCCCTCCTGATCCTTTCTCTAATCCAGAGTTTCTCAACCTTGACACTAACATTTTGGGCCAGATAACCGTACCCTGAAGGGACCATCCTGAACCTCATAGGATGTGGAGCAGCATCCCTGGCCTCTACTCATTCGATGCCAGTAGCAGCTCACCCACCCAGCTGTGACACCATAAGCATCTCCAGACATTGCCAAATGTCTCCTGGGGTTGGTAAGACAGTAGATTGCCCCCAGTTAAGATTGCAGTCAAATTGCACCCAGGTAAAAAGCATTGCTCTAATCTTAAGCATAGCTTGATCCAGAACTGTTCCGTTTGCAGGATTATAATCCCTACACTGGACATTACTTTTCCACACGGCAGGCTTCTAATGATTGGTAACTCACATGGAACACTTATGAAGTGCCAGGCATCATACATAACGTAGATCAGCTCAGTGACTCCTCACAGCAGCCCGTTGCAGCAGGTACTGTTTTCAGTCCATTTTACAGATGAGATGACTGAGGCACAAGAGATTCCATGGATTACCCATCGAATGTTATGCCATTGACACACTACCCTAGAGAGCCAGGCTCTCTACGGGGTATGTCCCCGCATTCATGTGCTCGTTCAATACTAACAACTTTGCAAGTCACAGTGTCATGATGTGTGGATTTCAGAGGAGGAAATCGAGGCTCATGCAGTTTCCATGAGCTCACGTAGTAATCTCAGAGCCATGGCAACTGGCATGGCCAGGTTTTGAACCCAAAGCTTATGGTGAAGCCCATTATCTCCCCACCACTCCTGACTGCCTTTTAGAGATTCACGAATGCACTTTTGGCTTGACAGGTGCTTAGAGATTTTATTCACATAGAGAATAAGTGAAGAGTTATTGAATGTTTATTGATGTCCACTCCTTGCCAGGTCCTGTAGTTAAGAATACAGGCCCTTCCTTATCTTTTAGAGACAATGGTGAACTACCTAAAAATGATGTGAAGTCTGGAACTTGCTCCAAAGTAACCCAGGTGTAGAGGGGTGATTGGTGGAGGGCCACGTGAAATGGGATGGGTGGTGAGCTGTAACTGTGGGGGCTGGTGATGGCTACGTCTTTACTCTTGTGATGCTTTCCATCTTATGCTGGTTTTTAGAGTGTGAACGCTGAGTTCCTGTTTGGGTTCATGCCCTGGCTTCACCATCTGGGGTGCCATCTTGAGTACTTTGCTTCTCTAGACCTTGATTTCCTCACTTCTAAACTGAGCATAATCATTTCCAGTTTGCAGGGTTGTTGAAAGGAAAGAGTGAGATGACCCAGGAGAGGGTATGGACCATCTGCACAGAGTGAGGACCTGGCCAATAGCAGGGGTCCTCAGGGTTCATAGCAGCTCCTCTGACATCACTGCAAGGACCTCACTATCTACAAGTGGGCAGGGAAGACTTAGTCTCATCCTAGAGCCTCATCCTAGCAGTATCCTCCAGACCAGATCGTGAGGGTAGCCCTAAGCCTTGTGATGGCCCTGGAGGGACTCTGAGCTATCCAGACAGCAGGATGGAGGCAAAGCTCCTAATTCCCATGAAGGACTCTGAGTTCGTGCAAGTCCTGCACTCCTCTCCCCAGCTGTGAAAGGCCTCATCTGGAATTCCTGGTAGCTGAGCAGAAAGCAAGGTCCTTGCTGAAGCCACAGATGAGGGGACCATCCCACCCATTCAGCCCTCTCCTCTTGCTTCCTCTGAACTCTTGAGGGGCTGGCCCCTTTCTCTCATCAGCTGCCTGAGCTGGTTGAATTATTTCAGTGTTCCCAGACTCTCAGGCATTAGCACAGAGCATTGGAAGCCCTCCAAGAATTCCAGCTGGGTATGGAGCATGGATGAACTTGGCAGGTGACCTGCTTCCCACTCGGTGCCTGTCCACTTCCCCTGGGCTGACAGGAAGGGATGGGGATCGTCTCACGCTCAGAGGGTGGCTGCCTGGGGACTGGGCCTCCATTCGGCAAATATTCCATGAGCTGCCCTCCATGTCCCAGACTTCCTTACAGTAGTAAGTTGCAGCCATGTGACGAATCCCTATCAATGGGCTGTGAGAGGAAATGACACGTGTAACTTCTGGGCCACAGTGGTTAAGAGCCAGAGCACCATAGCATCCCTCCTCTTTCCCAGATGCAGTGACCTTGTGGCCTATGCATTCCAAGTGACATGGGCCCCAATGGAGAACACAAACCTTTATTGTCTAGTGATGCTGAGTGTGGGGGTTTATCCGCCTTTGCCCCAGAGCCAAGCCTAACCTGACTTATAACAGGGCCTGTTGAAAATATCAGCTCAGCCTCCAGGGTCTGGGGTCTAAAGGTCAGGCAGGCAGGCAGGCAGGCATCTACCCTGGCTCCCTAGCAAAAACTCAGAACACCAAGGCTCAGGGGAGCGCCCCTGGCTGGCCATATTCTGCTTGTTGTCACACATCATACCTGGAGGAGTCAGCACTGTCTGTGACTCCACAGGCAAAGGACAGTAGGAGCTCTGACACGGGACCCTTCTTCGGTTCTGATCCACACGTGTCTTCCTTGGCTGATTTGATCTGTATCTTTTCATGGTAATAAACCATAACCATGGGTATAAACACGTTCCATGACTTCTGTGAATCTTTCTAGCAAATGGTTGAACCTGAGAATGGCCTTGGGAATGAACGCCCAAACTCTGCAGTTAGAAGTGAGGGCGGTCTGTGGACTGCCCCCCTAACTTCAAGCTGCCTTTGCCTTCCCTCATGAAGGACCTGAAGCCAAAGGTGGCACCATGTGAATGGACCTTGCCGGACCCTGAAGATGGATTCCTAGGCCAATCTGTCCTCTGGGGCCAAAATCACCAATGAGGAAAATGATGATGGAGACTCCCCTTGACCACATTGGGTCATCCAGCAGCATGTGATGAACGTGCAGTCCCATCCGGGTGTTCAGGTCAGAGCTGCAAGGGGTCTGGTACAAAGGTGTTCATTTCAGCACTGCTGGTGGGAGCGGGAGCCAGAGGGAGCTCAGGTGCGCATCCCTCAGGGACTGGAGGACTGAGTGAGCTGTGGCACAATGTTTATTAGCACATAGAGAGGATGCTCGAATATAGTCACATGGAGGAGGGCCAGTGCCACCTGCCAATGAGAAGAAACAGAGGAAATCTACATCACAAAGAAGTTTATGTAAGTTTATAACACACATAAAGCTATTTTTCAAGAATCTAAGGACATGCATTCAACAAGGAGACAAACATCCTAGTGGATGAAGAAAATAATAAACTCAGACAAAGGAAAGTGACATTTGATTAGAAATTACAGAACCAGGGGAGCACCATAGGCTACAGGATTATTGACATGACTTTGTGGCCTGCATGTCTTGTTCCCTTTGTGGGGTCTTCGCATTGGTCTTTCCCCATTTTCCAGCCCTCATTTCAAGCAAGCCCACCAGTTCTCACCCATGTTGACGAAGTTCCTTCTGCTTCCTGCACTTTTTACTTCCCTGATTTCTGGTCTCTACCTTCAGCGTCCCATGAGCCCAAATGCACTGTTGGGTAGATCTAGATGCCCCTACCCAGATGGTTGGGGGTCTTCATCTTGGCTGCAGTTTGCAATCACTTGGGACACTTTAAAAATTACCCCCACCTCAGGCAAGGTGCTGGCTTATGCCTGCAATCCCAGCAACTTGGGAGGCCAAGGACAGCATATCATCTGAGCCCAGGAGTTCAAGACCAGCTCCTTGGGCAACGTAGTGAAATGCTATCTCTACAAAAGATAGAAAAATTAGCCAGTCTTGTGGGAGGGGAGCACATCCCTGTAGCCCCAGCTACTCAGAAGGCTGAGGTGAGAGGATACCCTGAGACAGGGAGATCGAGGTTACAGTGAGCTGAAATCATGCCACTGACCTCTAGTCTGGGCAATAGAGTGACACTCTGTCTCAGGAAAAAAAATTATCATCACTCCTTACCAAGATGCTGATGCAATTGGCTGAGGTAGGGTCACACTGGTAAGCTTTAAAGGCCTGCCAGGTTTGGATTCTGACCCAGGGATCAGAACCACTGAGGCAGATGTTCCTCTCCTGCCTCCCTCTCAGAGCCTCTCTCATGCACCATTGAAGTTTTCTACTTGTCTCTCCCCAGCTAAGCTGTTTCTGAACCATCTTGGGCAGGAGCTGGCATAGGCCAGGCTCTCAGGAGAATGTTGGTTTGAGATGAACTGTTTTAAAGCTGTTCAAACGGATGAGACACAGTGTCGTTATTAAGTTCAGCCTAGCACAACGTTCATTTTCTTTTTCAGCCACCCCTAAATCAAGCTCCTAATTTCCACCTGCATCTTGGACCTTTTATCTACAGAGAAGCAAAAGTTTTCTTTTTTGATTTTTAGGACTACCTACAAAACTGGGGGACCAAGAAGATGGGCAGATCATGAGGTCGGAGTTTGAGACCAGCCTGGCCAATATGGTGAAACCCCATCTCTACTAAAAATATAAAAAATTAGCTGGGTGTGGTGGTGCACGCCTGTGGTCCCAGTTACTCGGGAGGCTGAGGCAGGAAAATTGCTTGAACCGGAGAGGCAGAGATTCCAGTGAGCCAAGATTTTACCACTGCACTCCAGCCTGGGCTACATGGGAAGACTCCATCTCTGAAAAAAAAAAAAAAAAAAAAAAAAAAAGGAGGCACAGAATACTGACGTCAGTGGACAGACAGTTTATTGAGGATTCAAAAAATAAATCACACTGAGGCCGGGCATAGTGGCTCATGCCTATAATCCCAGCACTTTGGGAGGTCGAGGCGAGTGGATCACGAGGTCAGGAGATCAAGACCATCCTAGCCAACGTGGTGAAACCCCATCTTTACTAAATTACAAAAATCTAGCCTGGCATGGTGGCACACACCTGTAATTCCAGCTACTTGGGAGGATGAGGCAGGGGAATCGCTAAAACCTGGGAGGTGGAGGTTGCAGTGAGCCGAGATCACACCACTACACTCCAGCCTGGGGACAGAGCAACATTCCGTCTAAACAACAACAAAAAAAGGATTACACTGAGTCTGCACCTGGACACACAAGGACCAGGGTCACGTGGACTCCACTTACCTGCAGGTGGAACAGATCAGAAGCTGTCTTTCTGGCCATAGGACTAGGAAAAAAAATAATATTCCTCTGGGCTGGAGAATGTGAGAGAAATATTTGTTTTCTTTTTCTTCATCTTTTTTTTTTTTTTCTGAGATGGAATCTTGCTCTGTCTCCCATGCTGGAGTGAAATGGCGTGATCTCTGCTCACTGCAACCTCTGCCTCCTGGGTTCAAGCGAGTCTCTTGCCTCAGCCTCCGAGTAGCTGGGATTACAGGTGCCCTCTACAACACCCGGCTAATTTTTGTATTTTCAGTAGAGTCAGGGTTTCATCATGTTGGCCAGGCTGGCCTCAAACTCCTGACCTCAAGTGATCCACCTACCTTGGCCTCTCAAAGTGCTGGGATTACAGGTGTGAGACATGGCACCCGGCCTCTTTTTCTTCTTTTTAAAAATTCTCTGCTTTACTTTGAGGCCAAACCTAGTGGTGAAACCACAGTTCTGTTGTGATGCCGGTGGCAAGTGGGCACCTAAGGGCCAGAGAGGAAACCTGTCACCCTGGATAGAGGAGCCAGGCAGAGGGGCCCCCCATTTTGTAAAGAGTGTGGAAAGAGTCTATGGTTTTATTTTCTTTTCCAAATACATGTGACAAATGGTAAATCTCTTTATTTTTAGAGTTTTAAAAATCTTCTTAAAAATCTTATGTACCTTCCTCCTGAGGACAGGCCCAGTCACATGCATCTGTGTCATAGCATGGGAGGCTAAAACACTCAGAGAATGCCATTTTTTCTGACCAGAGGGACCAGAAAATGGGACCCCTGTAAGTAACAGGATGTGGCAGAAATATCCAACAGGAGAAGGATGGAGAAGGAAACCCCCTAATTCTGTGTATAAACTGACTTAAGTACCAGGCTCACCTTCAAGTGATGCATGCATGGAATAAACACTAAAAAAAAAAAAAAGAAAGAAAAGAATTTGAGAAGTGAATGATGATGTAAAACACTGCCCAAATCTTAGACCAACCTCTGGGTGGGACATATCAAAACAACATAGCAAAGCCTTTGAAAACTGGACTGAAGTTGAAACCATCACTCATGGAAGTCAAGACAGATCTTGTGTTCTGAACATCAATAGGTTGATGGCCTGCTAAATTAAAACAAACAAACAAACAAACAAACAAAAAACAAAAATTCCATTCTCCAGAGGATTTTAACGGGATTGAGAGTCTCACAACATAATGTTCAAAAAGTCCAAAATTACTTGACAGACCAAGAACCAGGAAACTCTAAACCAGTTCTCAAGGGAAAAGACAATAAATAGATGCTAACCCTGAGATGACCCAGATGTTAGAATTATCGAAGACTTTAATGGGGCTATTATAACCATACTCCATGAGGTAAAGGTACTAAAATGAGTGAAAAAATGAACCTTCTTAGCAGAGAAATAGAAACTATAAAAAGGAACCAAACAAGATGTTATAACTGAAACATATTCTACATATATGTATATATATTTTTAAATCACTGGATGAGTTTAATAGCAGAATAGAGACCTGTGGGACAAAACAAAACAAAACTCTAAAATTTCTGTCATTGAAATACCTGAATAGGAAGAGTAAGAGATAGATATAGAAAAAATATTTTTTGAAATATTGGCTGGAAAGTCTCCAAACATAATGAGAAAAAAAATCCATAAATATACAGATTCAAGAGATTTGATAAAGGCCCAAAGAAGATAAATTTTAAAAACCCATGCCCAGACACAACCTAACAAAAATTCTGCAAACCAAAAATAAAGGGAAATTGTTAAAGTAGTAAGAAAAATTATACATATTACATAAGAAGGAACCATAGTTCAAATAACTGTGAATATTTCATCAGAAACCATGGAGGCTTGAAGAAACATTGGGACATCTTTTCTGAAAGAAATAACTGTCAACCCAGAATTTTTTATTTAACAAAAATACCCTTCAGAAATGAAAGCAAAAGAAAGATATTCTTAGATGAAGAAAAACTAAGGGGATTCTTTTTTTTTTTATTTATTTTATAGAAACCATGTTAAAAGCATTTGTGGTGGGCATTTAATCCATTTATTAAGTAGACATATAAGATATAACAATTAGGAAAATTATGTTTATAAAACAGAAGATAATTTGATATGAGTATAATAAAGTAGAAATAATGTAAGTAATAAGAATTTTGTAAGAATTTGAAGAAATGTTGAAGGAAATGCCAATTTTTCATTATAGTAGAGAAATATGCAATAGATATCAACATTGAAATGTGTGGTTTAAAAAATACCATATATTAATCTGTGAATTTTTTTAATAGGCCTGATCTTTTTAGAGTATATTTAGGTTTACAGAAAAATCAAGCATAAAGTACAGAAAGTTATCATCTACCCCTCACCCCGACACATGCACAACCTCCCCAACTACTGACATCTCCAACAAGAGGGGTGCATTGTTAAAGCTGATGAGTCTACTTTAACACATCTGTATTAGTCCATTCTCATTCTGCTGTAAAGAAATGCCTGAGACTGGGTAATTCATAATGAAAAGAGGTTTGATTGGCTCATGCCTCTGCAGACTGCAGACTCCTCTGCTTCTGGGAAGACCTCAGGAAACTTATTCATGGCAGAAGGAAAAGCAGGAGCAAGTGTTTTCACATGGCTGGAAGAGAGAGAAGAGGGAGGTGCTATACACTTTTAAACAAACAGATCTCACAGTAACTCACTCACTCACATGTCACAACAACAGCACTGAGGGGTGGTGCTAAAGCATTCATAAAGGATCCACCCCCACGATCCTATCAACTCCCACCAGTCCCCACTTCCAACACTGGGGATTAAAATTCAACATGAGATTTGGGTGGGGACACAGATCCAAACCATATGAATGTCATTATCATCTGAAGTTCATAGTTTACATTTGGGTTTATTCTTGGTGCTGTACATTCTACAGATTTTGACAAATGTATAGTGATGTATTCATCATTGTAGTTCAACCTGTTAATTCTTAGTGTCATTTTTAAACTCCAGAGACATGTTTTAGAAACTAAGTATTTCTCATGTGGGATATTATTCAGGATTAGTGGGGATAAGTTGCAATAATCTACAACTTCAAAAATCTCAGTTCCTGGATACAACAAGGTTTTATGTTTTTATCTTATGGAGTCTGCTATAGGTCTCAGCATCTGCATGCATTAGATTTCATCATCATGTAGCTGCATTGTCTGGATTATGCAGCTTCTCTGCTGAATATGGTAGGGGAAAAGATTGTTAGAGAAGCATATATGACAATTTAATCATTTGGCCTGGAAACCACATTATCATTTCCACCCCTGTGTTCATCTGTTCTTGTGTTGCTATAAAGGAATACCTGAGGTTGGGTAATTGTAAAGGAAAAAGGTTAATTGGCTCACAGTTCTGCAAGCTGTACAAACATGGCATCAGCGTTTGCTTGGCTTCTGGGGGCGCCTCAGGGAGCTTTTACTCATAGCAGAGGGCCAAGTAGGTCATGTCACATGGTCAGAGCAGGAGTAACAAGGTTAAAGGTGGTGGTTTGCAACACTTTTGAACAACTTGATCTCACAAGAACTCACTCACTATTGTGACTAAGAGAATTCTCAACCAGGAGAAATGCCCTGAAAGAAAAGTTAAAGGGAGTTCTTCCAGATGAAGGGAACAGATACCAGAGGAAAATGTGGAATAAAGAAAGAGCAACAAAAATGCTAGATATCTGGGTAAACATAATACACTATTTTTCTCCTCTTAAGTTCTTTAAAATATATGATTATTAAATATAACATTGTCTGGGAGGGCTCAATGTATGATATCTATAAAACTATAATATCAAGGATTGTAAGGCTTCTATGTTTTATTTTTATTTACAGGTATAAATTAACTCTAAATAGACTGTAAAAAGTTAGGTATGCATATTTTCATCCCCAGATCAATCACTAAAAAATAATAGAAAGAGATATAGCCAAAAAGCCAATAGATAAACTAAAATAAAACACTAAAATATATTAAAATAATTTGAAGGAAGGTAGCACAAAGGGAACACAGAAACAAATGAACAAAAGAGGTTAAAACCAGGAAAAAAAAAAAAAAGATAAAATGGGAGACCTAAATCCAGCTACATCACTTATTACATTAAATGTAAAAGGTCTAAACATAGACCTTTAAAGACAGAGATTGTCAGATTCTGATAATGCTGTCTATAAAAAACCTAAATATCTATATAATTAATACTCTAAAAGTTTTCCAGAGTACATATTATTCAGTTCTTTGCCGTTTAATAAAAGCCTAGTTCTTAAAAGGTCATGTTAAGTATACTTTTCTTGATGGGATTATACTCTTTTCTCTAGATATCCCCAAAGAATCCTTAGGTCAAATGAGCACATAAGGAAATCAGTATCTGTTCTTAGTAGATTGCATCCTGTTCTTATATCTCCTCACCTGCCACTAGTATTACATTTACTAAATTGCTATCAAACTATATTGAAGACCTTTGTGAGAAACAATCCCTCACAACTCATCTTTATATATTTCACAAGTTTCTTGAGTTGTTATTTATTGTATCACATGGTCTCTTCCCAGAGAGAAATTATCTGAACCTACTCTTTTGAAGGGTAGAAATCTTTGAACCTACCTTTAGTAAGATTCTTCATGGACATCAGTGGTTGTATAACTCTCCAGGTTTCCCACTTTCCATTGGCTGCTAGAAAGCTCCAGGTATAACGTAGAAAGCATTCCTACAATAAAAGGCCCTATGATCAAATAAATGTGCAAACACAGGCTAAAGAAAGTTAGGTTGTTTTCTTTATTCTGTGATTTCATTTAATTCTCATAACCACCCTGGAGGTTGGTGCCATTATCATGCCAGTTTTACAGATGATGAGGAAACTGAGTCTTCAGAGAATTTTAGACCACTTGCTCAAGATTATCCAGTAATGGTGTCAGGATTAGAACATAGGCTGCCTGGATTCAGAGTCTTCTGTCTTAAAACTGTAGTCAAATCCTGTATGTAAAGTGCCTGACATAGAAAAAATGCTTATCTTTATAGTATGGGCAACTAAAGTGCTGACCTCAAGCCTGGCTTCACAAAAGGAGGAAGGGATCTCTAGGGTCAGTTAGGTAGGACCCAGCACAAGGTCCCAGGGAACCAGCCAGCTCTATGTTAACTTTCCTGCCTTTTTGTCTTGGAATGTTCCTGCTGGTGTTCAAATGTCCAAAGCTTCTCCTGATACCCCACAAACTTCATCCTGATACTCCTTCTGATACTCTGACATGCACCTGACTTCCCCTAAGTCCCACATTTCTCTCTTAGAGGCCTATCTTCTGTGGACCAATGTGACAGGGCTGGCATGGGGCTTCACAAGCTTTAAATTTACCATGGAGGTAAATACTTATTGATCAGCTGTGTATCCATGGAAATGGAGGAGGTAGAAACAGGGGAATTTTTCCCCTACATTTTCTGAATAATGGGTCATAATTCTTTACTCCTCTATTATAGAATTAGACATTTGTACTCTTTTCATGCCTTAAGATGGGTGGAATATACATTCCCATTCCTTGACTTTGAGCTTGGCCTCATGACTTGAGTTGCCTGTGGGATGTCAGTGAATCTGCAAGAGAAGGAGCTTGAAATGGAGATTGAACTGGAACCCCCACAACATCTGTTGAACTCATGATTTGTAATCATGGCCTAGAAGCTGCCTTCTTAATGGGCTCCCAGAACAAATATTGTCAAACTTGTAGCCTGAAGGCAAGCTGCTTGTCTGTATTAGTTTTCTGTTGCTGCATCACAAAGTACCACAAACTCCATGGATTAACTCAATACTCAATTATTTTCTCACAGTTTCTGCAAGTCAAAGCCTGAGTGCAGAAGAGCTGGGTATTCTGCTGAGGATCTGACCAGGTTGAAATTGGGGGTTGGCAGGGGGTTATGATCTCATCTGAAGGCCAATCTGGGGAAGAATGTTTCCAAGCTCATTTGGGCTTTTGGTAGAATTCAGTTTCTAGTGGCTGTAAGACTGGGGTCTCTATTTTATTGCTGGCTGTTGGACAAGGATCATTCTCAGCTCCTAGAGGATGCCTTCACATCCTAGCCATGTAGCCAGTTTACTTCTCAAAGCCAGCAGGAGGACCTCACTGCAGTCTGCTATGATGAAGTCTAATGTAATGTAATATAGTGTAATGTAATATAATGTAATGCAATCATGAGAGTGACTGACTATTCCATCACCTTTGCAAGGTAACATAACCATGTGAAGGTAGTGACTAGTTCATTATATTCACAGATCCTGCTCACACTCAAGGGGTGGGAGCTAAATAGGGTGTGTACACCAGGTGTCAGGAATCTTAGGGGACATCTTAGAGTTGTGCTTATCACATCATCCATGGCTAGATTAGCCCAACCATAGTCAACCTACAAACCTGTGAATGTGAGAATTAATGCTTGTTTTAAGTCACTGAGTTTTGACGTGGTTTGTTATGCAGCATTATTCTGACATAGCTGACTGTTACATTTCCTTTCAAGAAGCACTGTCCTTCTGGTTTACCCAGTGTCATAGCTACACTTCGGGGAAGTAGCCTGGTATGATGGACAAGGCATTTGAGATCAGTCAGATCTGGGTTTGAATCTCTACTTCTCCAATTTCTAGTTGGGGGAGGCTTGAGCCAGTTACTTCACTGTTTGGGTCCATGTCCTCACTTGTCTGAGGACTCACAATGCCTACCTTGCAAGATGCTGAGAGGGTTAACTAAAACTATGGATGTGGGGTACTTAATATTAGTGTTTCTCTCTTAAGCTCTTATTTGTAGCCAACATGCCCATCTCTTCAGAGAATGAATGCAGTGTGAATTATTGGAGGGACCACTCCACTGCTGATACGTGGGGGTTTCCTGGCAGGTGTCTCATTACCAGATGAGAAGGTGACCTGTGGGGCTCCCTGACCTGGGGTAGCCCCTCTGGTGTGAGCCCTATATCAGAAGGCAGCCCCCATATGTTTTCTATGGGGTAGAGACCCTGGGCATTCACCCTCACACAAGACCCCTGCTCCTTCTCTCCAGCACTTTGATATTAAAATCAGACCTGACCATGGAGAGCTCAGCCTCCACCACTGACTAGTGACGTGAGCTTGAGCTGAGACTTTAACTTTCTGACCCTTGATTTCCTTCCTGTACATCAAAGGGTTAACTTCCCACCTCACAAGGCTGTTGTTACACGGATAATACACAAAAAACTGCTGCCTGGAGCCACTTAGGAGCCCAATTAAATGGTGTTCCCTTTCCCTCAGAGTGGGGGCCATTTATGTCTTCTGTTCTTTTTAATGTGGCTCCCTGCCCCACCTTCCCTCCAGAGCCCACCTTGGAGAGGAGCACAGAGCAGGTGCTTCAGGAAGGTGTTTGCTTCTCTTCCTGATCCTCATGAAAACCCCCTGGGCAGCGGATGCAATCCACCATGGAAGTGGTAGATTACACCTCCCTGCTCCCTTTGAAGTGCAGTGTGGCCATGTGACTTGCTCTGGCCAATGGCATGTGAGTAGGTGTGTCCTGTGTTTTGAGTGGAAGCTTTAAGCGGCGGTGCCTGACCACCTGCTCTGTCTTTCCTTGGGTACCTGTGGCCAGCACATTCAAGGGGATGCCTATCTCTATCAGGCTGACTAGGATGAGTAGCGGTCATGATGATGGATGGGAAGAAAGCAAACCTTTGTTGTTTTAAGCCACCAAGATTTGGGGTTGTTGGTTACTGTATTTTATGCTAATGCAATGGGACAGACTTTCCTTCCATTTGAAGAACAGGACAGAAGAGGGGAAGTGACTTGCCTATGGTCACCCAGAGGGTACCAAGTTGTGGGGGTTTACCTAAGGAAGCACGTTTTGGTTCTTCCAAAAAGTGGCTCAGGTGACTGGAGCTCTGAACTAAGGTGCTAAGAGCTCAGGTGACCGGAGCTCTGAACCCCACTCCCCCACCTGCTGTCTCTGGGAAATGGATCTCCACTCCCCACTGCGGCTGTTCGCATTGTCAGGAGTAGGAAAATGGTCTCTGTTCAGATTAAGTCAGTGGCAGCCTAGGGAGGGGAGTGCCACCACTCTTGAACCTGTACTCTCAGGAGGACCAGATATTCTAGACTCAGCCACACAGCAGGTGTGATTGCACTCTGTCTCCCTGTCCTGTGTGTCCTTCCCACCTCAGTGGCTTCATTTATCTGCTGTCTAAGGAGCCCCTTTCCCTCACTAGTAAATGTTGTCCAAGTAAAGGCTGTGAAACTCATTCACCAAAAGGTGTGCAGATCAATGAAACCAGGAAGAGAGACTGTTTTGTTATGCAGCATTATTGTGGCCGTAGCTGACACACTTGTCTGTCCAATATCCATCTCCTCTTTTCTTTTATACACCGAAACCTGATTTTATTCTGGGCAGTCATATGCCTGGGTAGAAAACTACATTCTCAGCTTTCCTTGGGATGTACACAGAGGTCTCTGAGGGCAGAAGATGCTTCTAGGAAAGCTCCCTAAGTGAGGAGTCTCCAAGGGCAGGCTATGTTGGGGAGCTCCTTGGGCTCATGCACTCAGCACCTCATGTGTTGTGTTGCTTTCCCAGCACTTGTGATGAACACCTTCAAGCCATCCAGGCACTCTCTGAGCTGCCTGCGTGACAAGCCTTTGGCTTAGTTTTTCTTCATCGTAACCTGGAAGATCCTTAGGTGTCAGCAGCCTGCTTCTTAGAAATATGTGGAAATAGGGTCCAATAGGGGAAGAAAATTGTCTTAGGACCCACAGTGAGTTAGATGCAGAGGTGACTGTCCCCACATCTTCCTGACTTACCTGAAAGATAGATTGTCTGATTGTGGTTGGGTGGGGGACAAATGTGGGACGGGATATGGTTGGGATCACTGCTTCTGCTATACGCTGTCTGGATTCCAGAGGGGCTGGCACAGAGCTAATCACACTGCAGGGACTCTGTACAGAGGAGGATACTGGGGCAACTTCTGATTGGTTTCAGACCCTAGGAAGACCCAAGGGTTTTCCTCCAGATCTTGCCCTGGGGAATTTGGCTGGGTTAACTGGACACAGCTCGACAGGAACACCTTATCAATACTTCATGTACAATTTCAACCAACAACTCTCTCGCCCCACTGCCTTCCTGTTCAGAAGATAATCCAAGGAAACCTGAGCCCTGGAATGACTTGGGTACCCAGGTTTAGGGCCAGGGAAACACACATGGAGTGGACCTTGCTGGTCCCTGCTCGGATCCCTTTGTCTGGGTCAGTGCACCTGTCCCCTAGCTGATGTGCTTGTTGTTGCTAAGGGCTCATAGCTGTGCCTGCTTTGCAGAAGTGCCTGCAGCCCACAAGAGGCACTTTAGAGATGCTTGGGCAGATAGTTTACGTATTACTCACACATCACCCACCCACCCACATTACCGGGACAACCGGCAGTCAACGACCAACTGATCCAGTACCAAAGGCCAGCCCCCCCGGCCTGAAGTGGGACTACTCTGACACTACAGGCCACGCTCCGGAGCTCCTTGTAGCATCAGGTTGAAGCTGGACGCCAGGTAAAACCACCTCTTCGCTCAGCTTCTTTACCTGTCCTGTCTTGCTTCCTTCATGTACTTACGGTTTTCTCTGGAGATCTTGCCATCAATAATTCAAAAAGAGCCAGGCACGCTGGTAGTCCCAGCAACTCAAGATGCCGAGACAGGAAGATTGCTTGAGCCCAGGAGTTCAAGGCTGCAGTGTGCTGTGATGACACCTGTGAATAGCCTTGCACTCCAGCCTGGACAACATAGCAAGACCCCATTTCTAAAAAGAACAAAAACAGAAAATTGCCTGAGAATCCCCATATGCTTCTAAGCAATATGTAAGTTTCTGAGCTCTCTTCTACCTCCTACAGCCTGTGTAATGAGAGAGAGCCACCAAGGGTTCTACGTTTAGCGGCAGGATAAGTTTGTTCTGGTGAAAAGGACTAATGTTTCACCTTATTTTTTGACACTGTACTGTTTCTATGAGCTTAGAGAGAGGCTTAAAGCAACAGCATCCATTGACCAAATATTGATCAGGCATTCACTAGAAGCGTCGCAGCTGCTTGGCCCTAGAGGACCCAGCAGGGAGCAAGAGAAACGTAGTTTCTATCCTGATCCTCTAAACTAGGTACAAAGGCTTCTTGGACACCCCTCAGAGTCCCTTTTGGAGCAATCCAAATGATAATCAATTGAGTACACGAAACCTTCAAAATGCTTTTAATTTCTTTTAATGTATAACAGTTACGCCTGAGTTACAGAGGAAGCGCTTACAAGCAGCAGATAGTTAAAGCAAATACCAGTTTCTCTTTCTAGTCTACTACTCCATATAGCTGAATAAATTATGGTGCGATTATATTTAAACACACCTCACGCCCACACGCCCACACACACACCCCACTCACACCCTCACGCACACCCACACACTTCCACATGGGGGGAAATGGCTGTGAGTCAAACACAGAAGCAACAAAGTTGCAGTTGCTAGGAAGGAGGAATGATCTAGAGTACTATGTAGATATTTCCCAGGTCAGGGAATTGGCCATGTCAGCATTGACTTGAAGAAGCATCAGATACACAGAAGTCTCGGAGCGTTTCAAGTTGGTGGCTAGAGAACCCCCATTTGGTCCTGGTTTGGTGCCTCTGCAGGAGGGGAGGAGAGACCTGTGTACCCCCAAAAAGTGTCCAATAGTGCGGGACACATTTGGAAGCTTGATGAGAAGAACATCAGCCTGAGAGAGGTCCTTAGAGAACATCTTCTTAGTTGGGTGATGGAGTTTCACCGAGTCCCAGGATCCAAAATCTTGGATGCTTCACCAACTCCATCTTAAAACACTGGATGCTGGCAGCGTGGTCAAAGTCTGGGACCTGTCCTGTTCTTAAGCCAGAGTCAGATTTCCAATCTGTCTCTTCATTTTCCTTCTGGGGAAACCTCTCTCTCCATCCTTCTTTCCTTCTCTCTTATCCCCCTAGTTCTCTGTTTGCTCTGCCCTTTCATGTTCCTCTGGTAAAAGAACAACAAAGGTAAATCAAGTACAAAATGGAAGTATAAAAGCATAGCTTGGTTCTTACACATCACTTCTTTTTTTCTTTATATAGCAAGAGAGAAATACCAAATGAAAAAATAAAAGAACAAGAATGAAAGAACCCAACAGAGCCTGGAATGCATAATTTGAAACACACAATATGAAGATATATCCCTACAGATGGTTCCTGGCACTAGCACGACACGCACTGTGGGGGATTTGTTTCCTTTTTTAGTATATATATATATATATATATTTATAAAAAGTCAACTTTCTATAAACGAACAGCACATCACCACATTTCCAACTAATGTACAATGAACTCAAAAGAGAGCCCTCCTGAGAGAGGACCAACAGCGACTTGTGATTAAGTTGGAGGAAGCAGCTCTTATTTTACTACGGACTCTATTTACAGGGATGGATGGGGGTTGTTTCCGGGACAGCCTGGCCGCTGAAACCCAGGGCTTCTTTCTCAGGCTGTGGTCAGCTCCAGAGAGATGGAGGCCTTGTGTGTCTCGTCCAGCGTCACCTCTCTGGTGCTGTTTTGAGCTGCCAACACAAGGCTGAATTTTATAGCCCAAGTTGGCCAGATACATTAGTATATGGGTTTTAGAGAGAACCTATCAGGGTCAAGGGCCTCTTTCTGAAGGGGGTGGGGCCCCTCAAGGAATAAGTCCCATTTTCTACCAAGACGGTGGCTTGGGAAAACTTATCTTCAACATCGTGAGAAATCATTTGGTTTATTTCCAAGCAGGTCTTAGTTCCATTTCACCATCGGGGCCAGATATCTGGGATTGGTCCTAGCACAGAAATGTCACCTCCTGGGGGTGGGGCTGGGTGGTTTTGATGTCACCTGCCTGAGATCTTTGATCCTGAGTCACAGAGGGTGTCAGGAGACTCAGACACTTTCTGAGCCAGGCCTCCGGGGGGAAGGACTGACTGTTCAGGGAATGTGGATGAAGAGTATTTGGTCTTCAGGAAGAGCTGCTTTCTGCTGTGATAGCTACAAAAGCAGGGACTGGGCTACCAAGGGACAGCAGAGTCTTCTCTTTTGTCCCGAGCTTGAAGAACCAAAGGTCTCCCCTAGTGGATGCTCCAGTTACAACCTTGGTTGACCTTGATGGGTCACATGTGTCCGCTGCTATCAAAGAGTCTGTTTGTCCCCAGTTATTCATAGGTTCCTCTAAACCAGAGATTTGAGCCAACCTGGTCATGGTCCAGGAAAGGCTTGATATCACCGACTCTGAAGATGAGAAATGGTGAGCATTTGTCACAGAGGTGATGTCCATGCAGGTGAGCGTCCTAGAACCTTGCCAAACCAGCTCCCCAGGAAGGAGGAACTCAGACTGACTCCCAGAGCAGCAGCCCTTCCCTCTAGGAATGTCTTGTTGGCTGAGGGCAAGAGGCATGGATTAAGCAAAGAGGTGGCTTCATGAACCCAGGTGGGGACAAGCAATTTGGTCCAATGTTTCTGAATTCAGTGCTGTGTCGCCCATCCCAAATACTTTGTACCCAGCAGTGCCTGATAACGGTGATGGAATGTGGATTACAGTGACAATGATGGTTAAGATGAATATGATTTTGATAAATAGGTAAAGGTGGTGAAAAGTTCCCAGGGAGGAGGAATTGGGGGTTTGAATCACCCCCTCAAGGTCCCAGCTCTTAAGAGACTGGTGCTTCAGGAGGCCGCTGGTGTGGTCAAGGAAGCTGCCTCTTCCCTCTGCTCTGGAACTGTTGACATCTTCCTCTGCTTGGGGGTGGTAGCTTGAAAACTGGCCCCAGCTGCCCCAGCTCAGCTGTGCTGCATCAGGAGACAGAGGCTCCTTGGCCAAGAGGGAGGCAACATTGAAAGATGCCACTCTGGGTGGGACAGTGGGATATGTCCCTACTGACATGCCAGGGGGAATCTGTAGTCTTGTCTATGGGGCAAACAATCCCTGCCCAGTCTAGAACCCTCTTCCAAAGCTCTGAGGGTTGCTCTCTGCATTCCCAGAAGCTGAAAGGGGTTTGGGGAAGATGGAGGCCTCTTCCTAGAGGATGGGACATGGTAGGCATGGGCCTGGGTCTCTGTGGGAGGCTTTTGGTAAAATCTCAACTCCCTGGGGTATGGACTTGCAGGCAGAGAGTTGAAGCCTTGGGCAACAAAGTCTTGCCCTCCTACAAGCAAAGGGACCTGGTTATGAGAGCCCCTTCTGAGCCCACTTCATGCTCCTCCACTCACGTATCCTCAGTACTTGATCCCCTCTCCATCTCATCTGATCCAGCGAATGAGGAAATTGAAAAGTTCTGTGGGGTCCCCAGGCCTACATGGGGTGGACGTGGTAGGAACTTGGGCTTCAGGCTAAGAACCCTCTGCTTCTAGAAGCCTGAGTCGGGTCCTTGTATCCTGGGTGGGCCCATGGCTGACAAGCCCCACCCCTACATGGCCCTGCCCTCTGGTTAAGCCTCTTCCTGGGCTCCCCAGTCTCCCTGCCTCTGCTAGGTTTCCCTGTGCACCCAGTAGAGGTGTTGGGGGAGGGTTCTGAAGTCCTTCAAATTTCTGGGTGGGGGTGAGACTGTCCCCCTGCTGACTCCCTTGGGAAGACCCCACAGCCAGGGTCCCCTCACTGCTGGAGTCGCAATGTCTAGAGGAGGAAAGGGCTGTGGATCTGACACTGAGCCAGAGACCTACCTTGGAAGGCTGGCTCCCAGTACATGCAGCTGAGAGCAGCCCTGAAAGCTTCACCTCCACCTCTAGCTAGGGCACCCACTGAAGCTGGGTCCAAAGGGCTGCGGGACCTCCTCTCAGGCACTGTCCTCCTCTGGGTGGCCCAGGTGTTTAGGGTGGGCCTCGATCTCCATGCCTGAGTTGGCACAGAGGCCACCATGGGATTTGACGGGGAGGGCTGCAGGACAACCAGAAACCCTCCTGGGGGAGAGTGGGGAGCAAACTCCAAGGGCATCACTCTGGATCCCTAACCACAGGTGATTGACAAGCTGGCTGTCTACCTCCAGGGGGCCGTTGATGAGAAGCGGGTGGGCTCCTTTCCTGGCCTCCTGGGACCCCAGGGGGATGAGGGAGCAAGGCTGGGAGGCTCAAGCAGGGGTCAGTTAGGCTTGGGATGGGAGTTGGGTGGGGGCAAGTCGCCCCGGGGGCCCTAGTAGGCCTGTCCAGTTTCTACAGGCAGGAGTCCCAGCACGGCAGAGTGCTCCCCGAGCTTCATGCGACGCTGGGTGGAGAGGCTCACGTTTTTGGCCAGGTAATCAACAGCAGCTGGAAAAAAGAAGAGAATCTCCTAGAAATTGAGGTTCTTTTTGTTTATTCTTCCATTCACTCTACATCCATCCATCAATTCATCCATCTTCTGTCTATCCATCTGTTCTTGCATCTATCCATTATCCTTCCATCCTTCTATCCACTTATTCTCTCATCCATCCCCCCATATCCATGCATCCATCCACCCATCAGTTTTGTCCATTTATCCATCCATCCACCCATCCATCCATCCATCCATCCATCCATCCATCCACCCATCCTTCTATCCACTCATCCTTCCCTTCCATCCATGCATCTATCTATCCATCCCCCATCTATCCATCCATCCGTCCATCCATCACCCATCCTTCTATCCACTCATCCTTCCCTTCCATCCATGCATCTATCTATCTATCCATCCATCCATCCTTCTATCCACCCCTCATCCATCCATCCATCCATCCATCCATCCATCCATCCATCTATCCATCCACCCATCCTTCTATCCACTCATCCTTCCCTTCCATCCATGCATCTATCTATCCATCCTTCTATCCATCCATCCATCCATCCATCCATCCATCCATCCATCCTTCCATCTATCCATCTCTTCATGAAGCCCTTTCTCTCACTTCCTCTCCAATTATTTGGCAAATATCTATTTAATGTATTGTGTGCCCAGCTCTCTGGTAAGTTCCTAGGGAGGCACAGAAGAGTATCCACATTGCTGAGCAAAGAATTCGCCACCCCTCAACAAACCCACTACATATTCCTGCTATGGAGGAGGCCCTGTGAGTCCCTGAGTCCAGGCAATGGTTAGGGCAAGGTCTCTCTGCTTTCTCTATCTGTGCTCAGCTTACAGATAAGGCAAAGCAAGGCCTTTGCTGCAAGGCCAAAGTGGCTGTGGGTGAGCTGAGGGATCCACGCAGAAGAAGCCAGGACACAGATATGCAGGGAGCCGAGACCGACAGCTCTGTCCTTCTGGTCACCCAGAGGAGACAGATGAGTGTCTGAGGGTGTGTGTGCCTGAGAGTGGTGCATATTTGTGTGTGTGAACAACAGAAACAAGAATCTCCTTGAATAATTGGCCTGCACATGAATGTCCACACAAGAGCAATGTCGCACACACATGTGCACATTTGTGTGTGAGTTGTGTGCACCTTTGTGAATAGATGAACCTTGGGAATCCCAATGCATGTGCAGGTACTATGTACAGGTGAGTTCCAGCTGAGCTAGGTACCTGCCTCTATGTGTGTATGTGCGGGGATGACCCCTGACCTGCATGTACACATGTTCTGTCTTGACTATACTGATTCTGCCTTTCTGAGGTCACAGCAGAAATCAGCCCTGACCAAATGATTTGGCTGGGGTGTGGCCAAGTCCTCCAGAGACACAGGGATGGGGGCTTCCCAAACTGGGGTCTGTGGCTGTGGCCAGTCCAAATCCCTGGGATCTGTAGGATTCAGAAGCAAGAGGAAGATGGAATGAACACTGCATTAGGAATTACGAGGCCTGGCTCAACATTTGTTCTATTATCTCCCCACAGGGGACCCTGTGGTACTCTACATGCTTCCCCAAGGTTGGAGGTTCCTGCCTAGGGCAGGTGGATGAAGCCAAAACATGATAGGCATGGCCTGAGGACGAGGCCAGGGAGTGCCAATCACTGAGCCATGGGAGGCGGTATTGCCTCAAATGATGGAGGTTCAAATCCTGCACATGCCAACTTTTAGTGTGTGATTTGGGGCATACTACCTCATCTATTCAAACTTCAGTTTCCTTGCCTGTAAAATCGGGATCATAACAGCATCCATCTGAGGAGCTGTTATGAAGGATAAAGGAGAAATGCATACAAAGTGGCCAGCTAGTACCGTGCTGCCACATCGTGAGCTCGAGAGATGTGGGTTTGGAAGCAGCGGAAGACTGGGATTGGGATTTAGTAAGCAAAGGTGGCCTTTGATCAGGGCAGGAGGGGATGGAACAGCAGATGAGGTGGCTGCAGTTCCAGTTACCTCACGCTCATGTGGCCCTGGGCGCATCCCTTGACCTCTCTAGGCCTGCTTCCTTGCCTGTAGAAGGGAGAAAACAAAGTCCAGCCTCCTCCGGGGCTGCTGCTCCGAGGATGAAGTGAGACAGTGATCTTTACCATGTGGGTTATGGAACATGCAGGGGCTGGGCCGTCAACATTCCCAAAGTATGTGAAGACGCCCTGGGGTCTCTTTGGAGTGTCTGAACCCTGTGCCCCTCTGCTTGCCAGGATCCAGGGTGGGTGATGAGAGGAAAGTTGAGCCTGCTTAGGGTCTGAGCTGAGCCCCTGGGGGCTGCCAACCTTCCTCTGAAGTCACTTGGCCTCCAGGCTCCTGGTTGGTAGAGCAGAGGTGGCGGCAGCCAGCCTGGCCCTGCCTTGGGTCTGCCCCTTGCTCTGCGTGGGGGTAGGGCCATTCCCATCTCTGGCCTTGGGGGGACCGTGCAGCCCTGGCCACACCAACTCTGCTACCAGGAGCCCACCTTCCCTGGGCTCCAGGGTCTACCCCGTTAAGAAGCCTCATTCTTAGAGGGACAGTAGGAATGGAAAGAGGAGGAGCCAGTGTTTACAGAGAGCCTGCCTATGCCGGTCCTGTCAGAAGCACTTTGTGGTCATTTCCACTTAGTTCTCAGAACTCTGTGAGGCTGGCAGTGGTGGTATCGGCATTTTACAGATGATGGAACTGAGGCCCTGAGACACTGCTGCACTTCGAAGATCACACAGTTCATAAGTTGTGGAGCCAGGATTCAAACCCAGGCTGTTTCCCTGCGAGCCTAGCTCCCAGCCACTCCTGCATACTCCTAGAGACTAACCTTTTGTACATGCACACTTTAGAGTGCATGAGGTACTCCACACCCCAGATTCTGCATTGATCCCATGTTCTGCTCCAGGCAATGTAAGCGATGTGTCCAAGGGCACACCGCCAAGACAGGTGATCCTTTCCCTGAGTCGCAGCAGCCACTGCCTTCCTGCCTTACTTCACACCATGCCAGCCTCTCACGCCAATCTCTCCAGCTACCACTGTGGGTGGGCTGAGAGCTCTGGCTTTTTAAACAATTGATACATAATATTTGTACATATTTATCGGGGTACATGTGATGCTTTGCTACATGCATAGAATGTATAATGATCAAGTCAGGCTGTTTAGGGAATCCATCAGCTTCAGTATTTATTATTTCTTTTCTTTTTTCTTTTTTTGGAAACGGAGTCTCGCTCTGTCACCCAGACTGGAGTGCAGTGGCGCAATCTCGGCTTACTGCAACCTCTGCCTCCCGGGTTCAAGCAATTCTCCTGCTTCAGCCTCCCGAGTAGCTGGGATTACAGGTGCCCGCCACTACACCTGGCTAATTTTTGCATTTTTTAGTAGAGACGGGGTTTCACTATGTTGGCCAGGCTGATCTCAAACTCCTGACCTCAGGTGATCCACCTGTCTCGGCCTCCCAAAGTGCTGGGATTACAGGCGTGAGCCACTGCACCTGGCCCAGGATTTATCATTTCTCTGTGTTGGGAACATTTCAAGTCCTCTCTTCTAGCTATTGTGAAATATACAATACACTGCTGTTAGCTGTAGTCACCCTACTCTGTTATCAGACACTAGAGTTCATCCCTTCTATCTAACTGTATGTTTGCACGGGTTAACCAACCTCTTCATCCCCCTCCCTGCTTCCCTGCCTCTAGTAAACATTGTTTGACTCTCTATCTCCATGAGACCAACCTTCTTAGCTTCCACATATGAGAATATGTATGTTTGTCTTTCTGTCCCTGGCTTATGTTACTTAATAAAATGACCTGCAGTTCCATCCATGTTGCTGCAGATGACAGAATTTTATTCTTTTTTATGGCTGAATAGTACTCTACTGGGTATCTATACACTATTTTCTTTATCCATTCATCTGTTGATGGATACTTAGGTTGATTCCGTATCTTGGCCATTGTGAATGGTGTTGCAATAAACATGGGAGTGCAGGTGTCCCTTTGCTACACTGATTCCTATATTTTGGATAAATACGGTAGTTCTAGTTTTTGCTGGCTTTGAATAATAATAACAACAAAGCGAGCACCCTCATGTATGGACCGCCTACTGTGTGCTGACAGGCATAACCACATCTATTTCTTTCGACAGCCCCATGCTTTAGGTATGAACATTCTCCTTCTATAAATATGGAAACTGGGGCACAGAGGTCACTGGCCCAGAGTCTCATGCAGCGCGTGACATGGAGGAGCCTGCATTGGTCTGGCCTGTGCCTCTGGCCACTCTGTGTGACTTCTCCTTGTCAGCCTCTCCTAGCGACCCACCAACTTCAAGGGCACCCAACAGGCTGCAGAGCCTGCCTCTCCCCGGGGTGGAGCCGAGGGGCCAGCGAGGGCAGGGCTGTAACGATTCTCATTATGGCCCCCTTCAACGGCCCTCCCTGTCCCTCTGTCTCTCCGCATCTCCCCTCCTCTGCCTCGCGCCCGCGCCTGGGATCTAAATGTCTCAAATTAGATTAATCGGGAGTTGGCAGGAGATGTGGTGGTGATGCCAACTGGTAAACAATCTCGGCCGTCAGCACCTCGTCAGCCCGCAGCCCCAGAGGAGGACCCTTCTAGACACAAATTCTTATTAGACTTGTCAGATCTATTAAAATTCTTTTCACACTTCTGCGTTCTATCAGCCCCATCATTAGCACGGCCCTGGCCTCTGGGAACACCAGGGCCATATTAATCTGCTGTGTGCCCCATCCCTGGGCCCCTGCCTCCACCCCTCCAGGGACGAGGGGATGGACAGTAGCCAGAGCAGGAAAAGAAGGATTGAAGGTGTCCCTGGGAAGAGGAGAGGCCCCGGGAGACCAAGAGGAGGACTTGGGGGCCTAAGGGTTTGGCCCATGTGTACGCTCGTTCTGTGCACACCTGAAGGTGGCTCTCCAGGGACGGGCTGCAGGTGTGGCTGTGTACACATCGGTTTGGGCCATCGGGTGACCTCAGGCACACAGCCTCTCTGAGATCTTATTTCCTCATCTGTCCAATGGGAATAACCATGTGCGCTGCATAGGGTGGTGTGAGGATGAAATGCCAGACCCATAGTAGATGCTCAATAAACAGTCATCCCTCCTTCCTTTACACACACACATTTTGTGTATTTATATTTTAAGGCTGCGTGTGTAAACACATTAGTGAACACTCACATATGAACCCCTCTCTCTGCGGTGCATCTGTCCACATGCAGGTGTGTGTGAAGCCCTGGACGTGAATCCACACGTGGGTGTGCTCAGGTGTGTATTGTTGCTGAGTGGCCTCCACAAATCTGTGGTTTGAAGTTAGGAGACTTTGAGTTCACCATTGCCATGCCATGGGATTTTGGAAAAGCTACCTAGCCTCTCTGAGCCTCGTTTTTGTACCTGCAACCTGGGGGCAAGAAATGAATGAGGAGCACGCATTTTGCCCAGTGCCCTAGAGGATGAAGTTGGGCAGAGGACAGGTGTCAGCGGATGACAGGTGGACCTGGGCACACACAGGCACAGTCCGGGACATGGGACTCTTGTGCACATGCTAGGGCATCTCAGCCACAGACGTGTTCAGTTGCTGAGAGACGTGGCCCAAGTGGTTAGTGGGAACGCGATGTGTCTCTGGGCTTCCAAAATGCCAAAGGAGAGGAGGTGGTGCAATGGAAACACTTTGAGATGGCTAAATCTACTCTGTGGCCTCCATTTCACAGATGGGAAGACTGAGGCTCAGAGAGGCAAGTGTGTGGCTTGCCCGCACTAACTGATGTCAGAGGACCGGACTTTTCCTCCAGCCTTTCCCTCCCAGCTCAGGCCAGGAGTCTCTGTGGGGTCAGGTGGGATCTGTGTAGGGCTCGCTTTGGGGAGGGCTGGAGAATATGGCCAAGAAGAGTGCTGAGCTCTTCCTGGAGAAGCGAGGGCAGCAGGAGTGGAGCTGGAAGGGGCGTGAGAGGAGGAGAAGGGAGTGGAAGGAGAGGATGGAAAAGAGAAGAATGGAGTTGGGGAAGGGGGGAGAAAACTGCTCTGCCTGGCTTTGCCTGAGCAAGAGGAGAACAAACCCTCCTTTCTCGCCTCCTAGGCCTCTTCCCTTTTGATCCCCTCCCCTGCCACCCCCATGCTGACTTTGGGGTTAATTTTATTTCCGAATTGAGCAGGCGCCCTGGGAGCAGGGCACCGAGCTCGGGTGTGACTAACGCCTGCCCCAGGCCGGGGCTGCTGCTGCCGCTGAGGTCACTCTAAAATCTTTATCAAGAGCATGTGTGTCCCACTCCATGCCCAGGAACATGGGCTGGGTCAGGAGATCGCCCTGGGACCCTCTGGAAACACTCCCAAGCACATGCGTGCACCCTGCTCTCAAATATACATACACACTCCCATGCACACACTCACACACACACACACACACACAGATGTGGTATATGTCTACACCCAGATGTACATCCATACACATGTGCACATGGCCACACCTATGACACGCCCAAACATACATACACCCCCATTTATACACGGCACACAGAGTGTATGTGTCCACACACAGGTACTCCCAAACACACAATCACAGACACACTCAAGCATGTGTACATGCCTCGATGCATGGCTATACACATGTACATACAGTCACACGTTTGCACACTCACATACAGCTATACAGATGTATGCATGTTCATTATACATATCTACATATTGACATATGCATACAAACATGCAGGCACACATAAAGACACAAACATATGTACAGACTTGAATGGACATTTAAACGTTCGTTTAAGCAGACACACACTCACATATGTGTGCACATGTGTGTTCATACATACAGGTGTGACATCACATGTGCACAATATGCTCATTTATGTGCATGTGTGTGAACAGTCCTATACACATATGCCCACATGTGCCCACTGACACACACCTGTACTCGTGTATATGCAAAGATGCATGCAATAACACACGGATTCTGACATACTCAGATGCATCGCATGCACACAACACACACACACACACACACACACACACACACAAATTGTAAATGTCCCGACACATGTACTCACACACACCCATATAGACGTGTACATATACATATGCAAGCATGTGCACAGGAAGGGTTGTGAACACAGCTGGGAGGTGGAGGCTGACACAGCTGGCCCTCATTTGGCAGTGGAGGCCAACACCACGTGAGGAGGAGTGGGTCGGGGTGGGCAGGAAGCAGAGGTCAGAAAGGCTGGCCCAGGGCTGCGCTGGGGAGACGACACCCTTGGGGATGGGGGCCTGGCCCTCTTGCCACACGCCCTTCTGATTAGTTTGACACCAGCAGGTGAGGCCTTTGCGGGGAGGGGGGGCAGGAGAGTGACTGGTGACTTCTGGCTCCTTGTCCCATCTGGGCCTGCCCTGCTGCTGGCCTTGCCAGGCCTGCATTTTCCAGCCTTTGGTCTGAGGGTCCACTGTCCCTGCCTCAAGGCAAGACACCGAGGGGATGGCAGCTGGAGTGGGTGCGTGAGACCACTGAAGAGTCTGGAGTCGAGGAGAGAGCTGGAAACACAGCTTTCCCATGCCCTGTGCAGAAAGGGCAGGGTCTCCCACTGAGCCATCCAGCACCATGGCCAACAGCAGCACATGGCTATCGAGCAATTCGGACTGTGGCTAGTGCAACCGAGGAAGCGAATTTCAAATGTCAATTTCACTCAAAACTGATCTTCAGTTGAGTTATTTCGTGGTTGGAAAACTTGCAATTTGGAACACTTTGGGTGTATAAGTCTATGTTCTCAATTGTAAACTACATGAAATTTAAATACAGATCGAGTATTTCGGTTGAAAACTCAATATCCGAATTAAAATGGCTGCGAGTGTAAAACACACATAGGATGCCAAAGACACAGCATGAAGAAGAGAAGGTAAAATATCTCCATAAATATATATGAATTGCATTTTGAAATGATAACCTTTTGGATGTACTGGATTGAATAAAATGCTAGTAAAAATAATTCCATTGTTTCTTCTCTTTTTTTTTTTTTTTTTTGAGACAGAGTTTTGCTCTGTCACACAGGAGTAGAGTGGCATGATCTCGGCTCACTGTAACCTCAGCTTCCCAGGCTCAAGTGATTCTTGTGCCTCACCTACTTGAGTAGCTGGGATTACAGGTGCGTGCCAACACGCCGGGCTAATTTTTGTATTTTTAGTAGAGACAGTTTCACCATGTTGCCCAGGCTGGTCTTGAACTCCTGGCTTCAAGTGATTCGTTCGCCTCAGCCTTCCAAAGTGCTGGGATTACAGGCACTAGGCACCACGCCTGTCCTGTTTCTTCTTACATTTTAAAATGTGGTCACCAGAAATGTTAAATGATATTTGTGTCATGTATTATATTTCTGTTGGAGCCTTAGTATGGGAGCAGGGGCTTGGCCGGGAGATGTCCTGGGTTTTGCCCAGTTCAGTGTCAGTTTAGGTGAACTATTCCTTCTGGCTGAACTTCAATTTTCCCATCTGTAAAATGGACAATCCCCACCCCGACACCACCTTGCAGCTCTCTACAGAGAAGCAGGAGGCCCTGCGGAGGAGAAGAAATGGGGAGTGGGGATGCCCAGGGCACCAGGCACTCACTCTGGCCATACTGGCCGTACTGATAGCCAGCCACGGGGTCCACGCTGTAGCCGGTGGTGCTGAAGTTGGGTGGGCAGTAGGCCTGGGAGGTGGGCAGGCTGTCTCCGGGCTTGATGGAGTCGGCCCGCTGGCTGCAGCTGGCTGAGATGGAGGTGGCCGGGTCCAGGCCTCCGTGCAGCGGGGAGATAGAGAAGTCGGCCTGTGGCTGTGGGGGCACCGCGCTGGGGTTGCTCAAGATGCTCATCACCTGTGGGGAAAAGGTCATTAGTGCCAGGCTCACCCGACAGACCCCAGAGACACAAGCACACTGGGCACAACACCCAGCTGGCCCTGGACCGCTCTTAGAGTTGTTCCCTTGAAGTCTCTGGAGCTTTGAGGTCGTTGGTTTACCTGGTTTGTGTGCTCTGATGCTGGTCTTCAGTGTTTCTCTTGAAGGAGGGTCCTGAACCAGAGGTCCTCCTTCCACTGGGAGTTGGGTGAGGCCTTACTCGCCTCTCTAGCTTCAGGGCCTGGCTCTGAGGGGCACCCTGGGCCTGTCTATTGAATGAATGCATGCGTGAATGAATGCTTGATGAACCAACTGGCTAATGATGCCTCTCTCATCAGTCAGGGAGTTCTAGCTAAGAGAACTGTGCCTCCCCCATCAGACGGGGATGCCCCCATCTTCTAACACAAACACTTCAGCAGGCCTCTGATCTGTCCAGCATCACTGTGCTCAACTTTCTCTGCCCACCACTTCTCTGGACTCTGAAGCTCCTGCCCCTTCGACACCGCAGCCCTCAGCTGGTGCTTTCAAAGAGCCTTTCAGGCCCTTTCCTTTGATTCTACCAGCTCCTGAGGTCTGTGACCATCTTCTCTTTCCCTGCCTGGTTGGGTTCCACAAATAGGAACTCACTGTCAGAGCTGGAAACACAGATTAGCAGGGGAAGCTTATCTCTAGAAACTCAGCTTAGGGGACCTGGGTGGAGGTTCAGGTGCTTACTTACTGGGATGCTCACTTATTTGCTCCACAAATGGGCATGGATGGTGACTTTGGCCCCAGGCTGAGAGCTGAAGGCTCTGAGACTTCAGAGGAGAAAGAGCCATAGTCCCTGCCCTCGGTGGAGGGAGAGGAGGAGGAAGAGTCTGGGTCCAGTGAGGGAGGCTACTAGCAAAGACCACGGAGACATGGGGTAGTGATACAGGCTCTTATCTATCAAAGGACACAGAGGAGGGCATCTCGTCATCCCTGGCAGTCTGGGAAATCTGGGGGAGGCGGCACCTGCGGTCCAGCTCTCCAGGAAAGAGGGTGGGGAAAAGCAGTGCTTTCCTGTGGGGGTAGGGCTGGGGTGGTACTGCAGGAGTCCCTGCAGAGTGAGGGACACAGTGTCCTGGTCAGTCCAGAGGAGAGCAGGGAGAGGACAGGAGGGAGAGGCAGGCCCTTGTGAACCTGACCTGCAGGGCCCAGGTCCCTGCTGACCTGCTGGTGATACCACCCCTTATGGGAGGAAGACCCTGAATATGATGAGGTGGGGTTGGCTTTGCTGATCATCTGCCCAGCACTGAGATGGAGAACCACGTGGCAATCCCTGCTGGCCACACAGCCGTGTTCCCTGACTCCCTGTCCAGGGTAAGAAAGCAGGCTGTGGGCATTCGAGCAGTGACCGTTTTGCCGACTAGACACCTTCTGAAGATTTTTATCTTTGCCTTTATGATTGGCCTGCTCCATAGGCATTGAGGCCTGGCCATAGTTGAGGGCATTGATGGATTCCTCAGGCCAGGGACAGACACCAAGCTCCTCCACTTACCAGCTGTGTAACCTCGGGAGTGTCTCTAAGCAGTTAACTCATTTGATCTCCCAACTGAAAACCCCACTGAGATGTGTGGGGTGGAGCTAGGATGCCCATTTCCCAGATGAAAAAACCAAGGCCTGGAAAGGGGCTGTGTCTTCCCTAGATGTCACAGCAGGCCCAGGGCTCAGTTGGCCTGACCCTGGTTCACCTGCAAAATGTCAAGTTTGACTCTCAAGAATGAATGAGGTTGAAGCATCTGATCACTTTAGAGGGTCTCACTCCAAGGACCAGCAGTAGTTTGTTTCCTGGGCAGCTAATGGGGTGTGGGGGGGTGAGTGGGGCTGGGTTCCTTACTCTGGGGAAGCTTAGGTCCTCTGGAATGCCTTGAGCAGAGCCTCTGCCTGATTCTTTCCCCCATGCCCTCAACCCTGGGGGTCTCCCCTCCTCCATCCTTTCCCTCTGTCACTCTCCTCCCAGATCCAGAGCCCAGAACTCAGGCCAGCTGGGGCTGTCCACTGGCAGGTCTTCATCTTCACACAGCTGGGGAGATTTGAGTGAGACATAAAGGTGAGTCGACCTCATCAAGATGGCAAAGACACATTGGAATGGGTTTGCAAGAAGGAGAGAGAAAGTCTGCCCAGGAGACAGGAGGCTAGGCTGGGCGGTGTCTGGAGTGCTCTGGGTTCTAGCGCGACTTTAGGGAGCTGAGGTCTCCCCAGCTTGCTCTATTCAATGTATTTCTGAGGCCTTTGTCGTGACTGGGTCAACAGCAGGGTGCTGGGTGGTATTCGAGGGTGTCTGACCCTGCAGGGTTCTGTTTGCTGCTTTCCGTCGTCAAGATGGGATCTCCTGGGCTTGAAGAATGTGCTGGGGGCCTGGGGAGGAGAGCTGGGTCCCAGGACAAACTCAGGAATCTAACTCTGCCCTGGGGTTCTCAATCTAGATCTTTTCCCACCCATCTCCTTTCTGACCCAACACAAACACAGACCCTGCTCCCTGCTCAAAGGAGGCCTGGGCTCCAAGAATAGACTTAGATGCTCAGACGGGCTCCATATCCCTTCTTTCAGAAGGGCTGTTGTCGGGGGCTGGGAGGCTCTTGGGAGGATCTGTTAGCTCCCATGAGACCCCAGTTTGATCCTTCCCTCCTGCCCATCCCCAAGATGCCAACCCCAGATGGGATGATGAGAGGGGAGGAATGGGGGAACGGTTAGGAAGAGGATGAGGATGCTTTGGGACAGGCTGAGCTGTGTGTAGACCCATCCTCTAAGACAGAGATCTACACAGAACTGCCGCCCAATCTGATGATATCACTCAAGAATTATCAATGGCTCCCCAGTACCTCCCAACAAAAGTTTCTCCTGACCAGACCTCTAGTTGCCTGTCCCAACTCCCTTCACTCCTTTCTACCTTGCACTTTATATCCCAGCTATCCCCAACAATGTATTGTTTCTTGAAGATATCCTTTATTCATCCATGTATTCATCCAACAAGCATTTCATAGAGTGCTACTATGTGCCATCCTGGAGCTAGGGCTGGACTACCAGCTCTTCCAGAACAGGATGGAACTGCGTTTTGTCCATCTCTGTAGCCCCGGTGCCTACATTGTGCTTGCTACACATTCTGAGCTCAGAAAACATCTGCTGAATTCATGCACATCCCTTTAACAAATAATTACTGAGCACCTATTATATGCCAGACACTGAGCCAGGCATTGAGGACACAGCCATGAGAAATGCGAATCCCATGCCCTCCTGGAGCTATCTGTCTAAGAAACAAAGCTGACTTAAAACAAGTGGATAAATAATCTAGTTTCTGATACTGATCAATTCTATGGAGAAAAAACAAGTGCTATGTGGGGTAGTCAGGCAAGACCTCCCCAAAGACGTGATATCTGGCAAGACCAGAAAGAACAGCCCCGAGAAGATGAGGCAGGGGAGCTTTCCAGGCAGAGACATCAGCAAGTGCAAAGGCCCTGAGGTCCCTGGGGTTGAGAGGGCTGAGCCACGAGATACACCCTGCAGGTTTAGGAAATACCAAGAAGGTGAATGTGGAGAGAATGAAAACTCCAGGAGCTGCAAGGACTTGTGCAGTCCTTTCTCAGAAGGGGCTTGGGAGGTGCCCAGTGGCTCAGGAGGGCCTTGGACCCTGGGCCGTGAACAGACAGCTCAGAAACAGCTTGGGTTCGGGAGCTTTTCCCTTAATGGGATTTGCTCAATGGGATTTGCCCTGGACCATCAAATCAAATCCACATCTGGGGAAGGTGTGAATGGGGGCCGTGTGGCTGTGGCTCACTCTCTTCCAGAGTCCCTGGGGGTCTGTGGATCAAAGGGCTTTCATTTCATCCAACCCCCTGTCTCCAGGCAGGGCAGCATCTAAGCTAATGGGACAGGACCCAAGTGGAGAGTGGCGGGAGGGGGAACACTCATGGATGAAGACCACAGGGCCTGAGTTGTGGTCACTTCATGGACTCCTCGAGCAGATAGGGTATCATGACTCCCATTATGCAGATGGGGAAACTGAGGCACGGGGAAGCAAAAAGACTCACCCACAACCACACAGCTGGGAAGTGGCAGAGCTGGGATTTGCAGCCAGGTCACCTGGGTCCCTAGCTGTGCTCTTTCCCTGCCACCAGCTGGAGAGCACACAGGGAGAGGTTTGGCATCCTCATGGCACAGAGCCCCATGGGCCTAAATGACCCTCGCGGGCCCCTGGCTTCCCCAGGACCTCTAGGGCTCCCTCTTGGCCTGCAGAAGCAGGAAGCATTGGCCCACTGTTAGGAGCCCAGCTGAGGTCTGGAGCCTGCAAACTTTTGAACTTGAGGAAGTCCAGGTCTGATGTAGTAATCTACCCCCCCTCAAGAATGCTAGGGCCTCTCCCCGGGTGGGTCTTACTTTTTTCCCGGTGACCTTGCTTTCACTAATGTATTACTTCTTGGTACGTTACCGTTACTAACTCAAAATCAATACCGACCTCCACATCTGTAAGGTTTTATCTGAAGGCAAATCTCAGGCCTGTCCATCAGGCTGACAGACAGCCATCCCTTCCTCTCCCTTCCTCCTCCATTTCCCCCCACCCACCACGGCCCCCATCCAGCCCCCAACCCCTTCCTCTCCCTCTGCTCCAAATCAGTCCCAGCCTCGACCAGACTAAATCAATAAGGGCCCTGCCTCACCCTCCCTTCTGCCCGCTGGGGAGAGGCTTGCTGGTTTAGGGGTGGGGGACCCCCCTTCTACAGTCTCTGCTCACCGCCCCCTCCCCCGGGACGTGCCGGCGCGCTCCCCTACTTTAAAAGAAGGGGATGGGAAAAATGTAATTAATTCCCTCCGTTCCTGAGCTGGCCCCGAGGGCCTGGGACTGTGGAGGCTGAGCTATGAGAGCTGCACCCTCTGTGATAACCGAACGTGGCTTTGGGAGTGTGGCTGCAATTAGAATGGGTGATCGCCATCATCCGGGCTCCGTGGCAGAGTTTGTGGTGGGTGGGTGGGGGCCGCAGCAGGGTGCAGAGGGAGAGGGAGGCACAGAGCCTGAAGACTGAAGGTCAGGATAGGGGTGGGGTCTGGAATCAGGTCAAAGACCGCGGGGACCAGCGGCAGGTCAAGGAGCCTCACCTCTGTAATGCCTGAGAAGGACCCTGAGGCTCTATGAGGGACAACAGTGTCCCTGAGGGCACTGGGCCTGGGCCCATCAGTGCTCAGAAGGGCTTTCCTGCAGCATGGGGGCCAGAATATCTGCCCTGACTAACTGTGACTCTGGGCAATTTCTTTAACCTTCTGTGCCTCAGTTTTCTCATCTGTAAAATGGGTATGATGATAATTGTAGCTACCTAGAGAGTTATTGTAAGGATCAAGTGAGTGAATAAATGCACACAAGATGTGCCACGCTGGTGTGTTGTTAGTTCCCAGTAAATATCAGCCCTCCTCCTCCTCTTCCTTTTTCACCTCCCTGACACTTTTTCTGCCTGGATTAGAAGGGAGGAGGCGGCTCCTGGACCTCACCTGAGATAGAAATGAGCACTTGGAAGCAGACTCTGGGAACACCTCCCACTCGGGGGCTGTGCAGTTTTTCATCTTTTTCCCCCATGGGGGCCAATACCCAGTGGGTGCTTTCTGAATGAAGACTTGCTCTGCCCTCTTAGAATCGTTCTGTCTCCATGCAGAAGCTGGGCCCGCACTCTGGAAAAGGAGCGAGTCACACCCTCTCTGGCCGGAATGTGCTCCTCTATAGAAAGAAGGAACCCTCACAGTACAAGTCCTGGGTGTCTCCCAGTCACAGCCGAGTGAGGCCTAGAATCCGCACAGCTCCACAACACACACACCGCGCGGGGCAGCCCGCACCGCGCTCCGCAGGACACACACCTGAATCCAGGACGAAGAGTCCAGTGAAAACGTCTCTGGTCCCGATCGTCAAACAGCCTTTTATCAGAGCCCCAGTTAACCGGCAGGGTAGTTTCTCCCGCTTGCACGCTCGCTTTCTTAGACTCATCCAATACACTTACACACGCACACACGTGCACGTGAATACACCTAAATATGCACATGAAACCTGGGAGGCAACTTGGAGATTGCTGCATGTTCAAAAATGGGGAAACTGAGGCTCAAAGAGAGGGCATGGCTTCGGGAGTAATCCCCAGGGGTTACTGCCACTCCATCGTGCCCCCAGTCTTGGGTTTAGTTCCAGAAGGATCTGCTGGCTTGCCACACAGAGCACTTATGTCTCCAAGCCTCAAGTCCAGCTCCAGCCTGGCTCACCACCTTGACTTCCACAAGAGGTGAGAGGAGGGGATATTTTCAGAGCCATCTGTTCCCATGGTCGGAACACAGCTTGCCAGGAATAGAATGCATCATTTGTCTGAATTGCATGAAAGTGTCTCTATGGACCAAGAACTGTCCCCAGGCTGGGAGATGAACTGGGACAGCCCAGCTCACAACTTGCCTTGATTCCTAAGGGTCTGGGGCCTGGAGTCCACCTCTGCCTCCAGGCAGACCGTGTCAGAGCAGGCTGAGGACTGGGGGAGAGGAACGCATTGCTCCCCTGGGTCTGTCTGCTCTGTCTCTGATTCTCCATCTTGACTGTCCACTGGAATCACTGAGGAGCCTGGGGGGTCAGGAGTTTTTAAAGCTCCCGGGTGATTCTAATGAGCAGCCAAGTTTGAGAGCCGCCAGTCTCAAGACATCACTGTGAATTGCTACACACACGTAATACCATGACACATCCGTATTCATGCAGGCGAAGATATGGGATGCACACAAAACACACCCAGACCCCATGCGGGAAGATACACACATTACGGATGTGCCAACATAAACACGCGGAGAACGACATCCATGTAAACCCGCACGCACCCACCCCGCTGGCCACAGCCCACCTGCATGCCTCACCGACGCACACATACAGAGCACACAGACCCTCACGCACTCACATACTGCGGCCCCACAACTCCGCCTTCAACGGCTCACTCATGCAAACCCGCGCACCCCTTCACCCTCCTCCAGCCTCCAGGGGACACCCAGACACACATCACACGCATGCCCCTGCTGGCGACTGCCTGTCCCCAGCCCCACACTGGGATTAGTGGAAGCCAGAAATCACCCACCCAGGCAGCTGCCCCCCTTGCCCTTCCTTCTTCTCAATTCTCCACTAAGAGGATCTGGACCTTCCCCCCACCCTTCCCTGCTGTGGACAGCGGTAATGGGCTTCTGGTGCTGACTTGGAGCTTCCAAACAAGATTTCCTGCAGGTCTCCCTGTCCCCCGCCTCTCAATTCAGCTCCCATCTCTGCCCACGGCCTTCACACCCACCCCCTCCACCACCAGCATCCCAGACGGCAGCCCTGCACCTGCTGTGTGGCCAAGAAGCTCTCCTTCCCTCCCCCGACCCACCCCCCTGACTCCTGGTTCCCTCTCGTTTGTCACCCCCAAAGCCTTCTGTGACGCTTTTCTAAGCCTGGCTGATGACATTCTCTTGCGCAAGCACAGCACTTTACAGTTGATGAAGTGTTTCCATGTAAGCTTCATAACTACTCTAGGAAGCACTGTTATTCCATTTTTCAGATGAGAAAACTGAGGCTTAGCTGCTCACCCAGAATCAGCTGGGGGATGAGTGGCAGGATCGGGGCAAGGACCCTTAACGCTCTACTTCTGGTCTGATGCTAGAAGGTGATCGCCTTGTGCCTGTCTGTGGCCTTCATTTACCCTAGGTGCCTCAGAGTCATTTATTAACTGAGTGTTAACTCTGTGTGTTTGTGTTTGCATGTATGTGTGTGTGTGTGAGAGGGAGAGGGAGACTGTGTGCATGTTTGAATACTGTGTGTGCATGTGTGAGTACCGTGTGTTCATGCATGCTTGTGCACATGGGAGTGCTATGTGTGTATTTTGTATGTGTGCTTCTAAGTCCTCGTGTGATGTGTGAGCATTGTGTCTTTGTATGTGCATATGTGTTATGTGTGCATGGGACTACTGTACATGCATGTGTAGAATTTTTGCGTGCATGTGCAAGCATTTGTGTATGTGTGAATTTTGTTTGTGTGCTTGTGTGAGTATTGTGTATGCATAAGTATTCCGTGTGCACGCAGTAGCTACTACTGTGTGTGCACGTGTGAATGTTGCCTGTGTCTGTGTGCATGTGAGCATTGCACATGTATGGAACACAGATCCTGTGTACCCCAACCCAAAGTACAGACTGAAGCTTGGGGACCTTGGGAGGTCAGAGGATACGTGGTGAACACAGGGTCACTGATTGCCATCTTTGACCTGGGTGGGGGCTCCTCATTCACAGCCCTGTTGGGGTCTCGCCTCCTCCCACGTGCAGTTTGATACACCAGACTTGGAAGACTCGTGAGGCCGGCTCTGTCTGAGTGAAGAGGGAAGCAAGGGGGATAATTTGTGAAACTGCAGCAGAAGATATCCAGAAATCCTTCTGGTGTGTGAGGGAGAGATCCTGGGAGGTACAGCCAAAAGAGGCCATGAGGTCCCTGTGTTCAAGCCTTGCCCCGTGGAAACTTTCAGGCCGAGGAAGGCCCAATCCTCTTCCTGGGAACAGACCGAGCCCCACCCCATCTGCTGTCTTCCTATGGCTCTGACGTGCCTGGACTTGGCTGGGAGCTGCCTAGGGGCACACTTGGCGTCTTATTCCCAGAGCCTGGCTCACAGAAGGCACCCAACAAACATTCGTTAAGTGAGGAAATTCGTGAATGAATAACTGAATTTATCTTTTTGCCCCGAGCACAGGGTCTAGTACAGAGCTGGTTATAAATTGAGGGGTCATTTGGCAAACATCCTCCAACCCAATGGGTTTCTAAGAGCCCCCTCCCCACCCCAGGGGTCCTTGGAGGCTTTTGGTTAAGGACTGTCTAGAGGTGAGGTGGGGCTGTAGGGAGGAACAGAATGGCTTTCCACTTATTGTCCAAGAAGTTAAAGACACACACACACACACACACACACACACGCGCACTCTTCCAATGTCTGTTTTACAAGTTATCAATCTCCGAATATCTGGAAACATCTAGAAATATCTGGAAACACCAGATGGAGGCTTTATCCCCCATCCCAGGGCAGATCCTTGGGGCGGCCTGAGTCTGAAGGTGCTCACGCCAGGATGGGTCCAGGGCTTGGGGCCCCTGGCGGGTGCTGGTGCTAGCAGGGTATAGTGAGACTCACAAACCGTCTCTGATGGCCCGATAAATGGCGGACGAGGGATTAGAGTGACTCTGCTCGGAGTGGCGGGGCTGCGGGGGGAAGGGGCCGATTGCTGGGAAAGATATGACTATTTAAAGATAATGATTGCATAAATTTAATTAGCACACTTTCACGCGGCAAATGGCCGTTTTGTAATTAATGTATCTGGCCTTACTAAGCATGAAAGATCCCATCTTCTCCCCCTTCCTTCCCTGCTCCCCCTCCTCTGCCGCCCTAATGAAAGACAGAGAGCAAGTGACAGAAACAGTTTGTCAGCAGCTCCAGGTGTCAGGAGCCTAATTGGCCGAGCTAAGGGGAGGAGGGGGAGGTGGGAGGAAGGCGAGGGGAGGGAGGAGGGCCTCTTTGACTCTGGTCCCCTGTCCAGGTTGGAAAAGGAGGAGGTTCAGGTTGGAAAAGGAGGAGGTCTGGGCTCTCAGGCTCCCCTGGCATGGCAGAGGATTGCGGGGGTGCTTCTCCACCTCGGTAATTGGTGGAGATGAGGACGCAGATTGGCTGTGGCAGGGACTGAGTGGTGGCAGGGAGGCCTCGTTAGTACCTGGGCAGACAAGCTGGCACATATCACAATGCGTTAAGGACTCAAGGCCATGATAGCTCAGGCCCAGCTTGCCCCCTCCCAGAAGCAAAATCCCTTCAGTGGAATGAATAAACAAATAAGCCTCAGTTTCCCCATTTATAAAATGGCTCCTGGTTAGAGAGAAGCTCACATGGAAAAAGGATCCTCGTCTTAAGCACCTACTACGTGCCCATCACCTACTATGTGCAGGTGGACTGCCAGCCCCTCCTCCCCACATCAGGTCAAAGATGTACATGTTCACCTTTCTGAAATCAGGACGTGTATTGCCTTCACTGCTGCCTCGCTGTGGCTAAGTGGCTGTGCAGCTGTGTGGAAAGCTTTTGTTCCCACCTTCTGACAGGACTGAGAGAAGGCCAGCATCAGATGTCTCAGATTCAATGAAATATGAACTATAATGAAAAATGGCTGTTCCATTTTAAAGATCAGGAAACGGAGGCTCTAGAAAGCTACATAATTTGCCGTGGTCTCCACAATGAGTAAGCACGGGGGCTTGGATTTGAACAAAAAGGTGTAAACAGAAAGTCGATTCTCTTTCTAACGTCTACCTGGGGGCCTTGGGCAGGGACAGCTCAGCACCTCTTCCTACCCCCACGGTACCGTCCTCTGCAGGATGACTAAGGCATATGACTGGCTTCATAGGACAGTCTGTCAGTTAAATAGGTACAGCTGTCAATTGCCGTGCTGTCCCTCAAAGTTAGGGATTGGTTTCTTGGGTGACCTGGTAATGGAACAGACAGAGAGGGTTTGAGCTACCATGTCCGCATCGTGCCATGGCCGTGCTGGGGCTCTGCAGATGGCGGCTGTGTACATCTCACCTCTGACCATGACCCTCCACTGCCTTCACCAGCTGCCTCTGCAGCCTGCTGCCAGCCTTAGCCACTGGCCTGTGCCCCAGTGAGCTCGGCCCTGCCCAGTTTTCTCTGAAGAAGGCAGAGCAGGGAGGCCTTGAGCCAGCCTCGGCTGGTGGAGTGGGGCCCAGCCAGCCCTCTCCCAGACCAAATTCAATTTCGAAGCTTAATGAGTTTGCAGAGGAGCCGGGTGAGCTCGCTGACGCCACTCCTTGCCGGATGGGTGGTTCCCGGCCGGGCCACCGAGCGCACACGGTGGCCTGAGTGGGGAGAGCCCTGGGCCCCATCAAGAGTGGCGGGGGCACTGAGGGAGTGAAAAATGTCAGAGCAAATTGCTCTTGACAGCGTTAATATCTGCACCTCATAGCAATAATTACATGTAAATAAATAGCAAAATCACACTCAGCTGGAGGCAGCTTGGGGAGGACAGACGCTGCTAAGGACCAGCTGGGGACCCGAATGCTCTGCTCCACTCTTTTCTTTCCTTCTTAGAGTCTCTGCTCCCTCTCTCCCCTTCAACCAGGCTCTTGCTACAATACAGAGCTGGGACCTCAAGATCCTGGCTACTCACGTTAAAAATGGAAGGGAAGAAGAAAGCATTTGGGTTTTCCCCTTCACGGGTGCAACGAAACCTCCCAGCCTTTCTCTCCTTGTTCCATCTCCGGGTCTCTGCAGAGAGATGTCTCTGAAATCTACGTCTTATTCCATCTCTCGATCCCTGCAGAGAGACATCTCTGAAATCTATATCTCTGCCCTGACCTCTGTCCTGGACATGCATATGGCTATCTCCTGGTCTTGACCTGCAAAGAGCTACCTCTGAGCCAGTCCTGCTCCTGCATTCCCGGTTTCTGTCTGATTGCCTTGCCTTCTTGCTCACTCAGACTTCAGACACCCCAATCGCCTTTGCTTCCCCTCTCAGTGCCCATATTCAGTCGTCCATCATGTGCCAGGCAAAGTCACAAGCTAAACATGGCGCAACTTCCTGGAGAGGAGTCAAGTTGACATGATGCCAACTTACTTCATTACTATGACCCAACATATATGGTTCTGCAGTGGCAAAGAATGCATCTCAAAGAGAATACATGAAACTCTGTGTTATACCCCACCCCCAGGGCTGCAGGGGGAACACACTCAACCCTCATCCTGGGTGTCTGAAGAGAAGTTTGAGCCCTGCGAGCACCAGATGGCCATTCCTTAGAAAGCATCAAGGCTAAGGAAGCAGCTGGAAACATTCTAGGGTTTCCAACCAGATTCACCTCTTGCTGCCATGTTTGGGGGCCCATTAATTTGTTGTCTTACTTTTGTCTGACTGGACTATGAAGTCTGCAAGAGCAGAGACGAACGTTTTATCAATCCCTGAATGTACAGTTCTTAGCAAAATGCCCTTGGAGGGGTTTGAGGGAGGAAGAAATGAAACAAAAAAAGGGAGGTGAAGGGTAGGAAGAAAAGAAAGGCGGATGAAGACAGAAGGTGGAGAGGAAAAAGCTGCAGCCCGGGGAGGTGGTATAACTCAGAATGAGCCCAGTATACCTATTTACCTGGATCTGATTTGGAGTTTCACTCTCCCCTCCCCGGATGGACCCAGGAGCTCTTCCTCCAGAAACCCAGCCTCCCTCCTGCTCCCTGCTTGCACTGTAGAAAGTTCCCACGAGTGAGGGCTTCCGGGGCCCTGGGAGAAGGAACACAGACAGCCCTTCCAGCTACTTTGACGCCCTGCCGCCTCACCCACACAGGGCAAGGAACGCAGGCTCCATTCTTTGCAAAACAAATATCTTCTCTGGAGCAGCCTCCGCGTCCCACACCTTCTTGTTTAGCTCACCGACTAATCCACTTATCGAGGATAAAGCGCCTGTGAATCCCCATTTGATAAAGGCAGCTACGAAATTAGCAAAAACGTGCCCACGGCATCGACGTACCAGGCAAACAAGAGGCTGGGGACAGTGGTGGAGAGATGTTGTCTCGTTTCAGTCCCCGGGCCCTAAGAGATGCGGGATGAGATAGGGGCTTTTTCGGGCTTTTTCGCTGGTGCTGCAGGCTGGGAAGGCGATGCCGGTGCTGTGGGTTATATGGGGAAGGGTTTGGGCAAATGGAGTCCCCGCCTCATCCTATGCTGCATACACCCCAACTCCAACCTGGGCCCCCTGCTCTGATGATGACCCCACTCCATGTCCCTCGTGCTCACCACACTTCTAAGGTCAGCCATTCATAATCCTAAGCTGATATTCTTTACTGCTGTCCCCATGTCAGGTACGATTCTAAGCATTTCAGTGAGTTAACCCATTTACTCCTCACGGCAGCCCTGGGAAGTAGGTCCAACCCTGTGTCATCCACATTTGGTAGAGGAGCAAATGGAGGCACAGAGAGGTCAAGTCACTTGCCCAAGATCACACAGCTGGCAACCATTGCCCCCAACTTAGATAATACTCTCCGATTCAACGTGACCGATTCTGACTCCAACCTTGATCCCATCTCTGATGGCAGTCCCCCAAACCACGCAACGCCCCTAATCCTGACTCTCCTTTGAAGTAACCACGGTCTGCTTCTGTGCCACTCTGCACAGGGCCTTCAAGTTGCTGAAGCCTGTGTGTTTCCAGACATGCCCGACGGCTGCCAGGTTTACCTCCCTGCATCATTGACGGCAGAAATGCTTCACACCCACTGTTAGTGGTTCTGGTATCAAGGCTGTGTGGGGCTCCCCAGAGAACCCCAGCAGCCTCTCTGCTTTGCCCCAGGGAGCTCCAAGCTCTCTGCTGGCACGGCCTCCTGAGCACAGCAGCAGGACTACTGCCACTTTCACAGAGCCAGGGAAACTGAGGCTTGAAGGGAAACAGCCACGGTCACGTGGCTCATCTGAGACTGTCTTTGAGGAAGGGTCTGTTCTCTGTTCCTGGTGGCTGGAGGGGATCCAGGGAGAGAGAGGAACCAGGAAGGGATTCTGGAAGCTCAGTCCCTGTGCTGCCCACCCACCACCACCTCTGGCTTGCGGAGAAGGAGCTGGCCCCAGGCCTAGGGGGTGGGGACATTAATCACAGGGTAGCACCTGTCAGGGTGGCATCTGGAACTAAAGGAAAACACTTGACAAAAGGGCAGGACTTCTCACCCTGGGCTCTGAGGGCTCTGGGACCCACCACCGCCGCACTGGGAGGCCAGGGCATCTGGGGTTCAGGCCCGGGCAGCCCCCGTGCATGGGAAAAGGTCCTTGCCACCGACACCTGGACTGGGAGTGGGAGAAGACGCTGGAGGGAGTGTGGAGAGGAGCTGGCTCTGGCAGGTCACTAGGCTGGGTGAGAAATGCTCACTGCCTGCCTGCTGCTGCTGCTCCTATGGACCGACATGGGGGAGTAGGTGATGGGGCTGAAATTCAAAGTCGGGTTCCTCTGATGGCAGAGCTGTCTGTGTCCCTTTCCTCTGAACCCTCAAGCCCTCTCTCTGTACCTTCCTCCCTCCAGTCCAGAGTCCCCCGTCCATCAGCCTCTTTGATCTCTCCCCCTCCCGGCCCTGCCCCTGTATATGCCCTGCCTCCACATTGCTCTGCCCTGGGTCTTCTTACTCCTATTTCTGTCTCTTGGTCTCTGGGTGTCTCTCTCTGCCTCTCTTTCTCTCTGCCCCACCCCCAACCCCCACCCCTCTCCACCCCTTCCTTTCCCTGATGCTTCAGTGGGTCCGTTTGCACCCACCTCCCTTCTCTCCATCAGCACCTCGTACCCTGGCTCTCTCTGGGTCTGTCTGTCTCTCTGACCACTTCCTTGCCCCTTACCCTGTTAGAGTCACCTGCCAAATCAGACCAGGAGCTTGATGTGCCTGGGATTGAGCTGCCATGCCAGGGTGCCAGGCCCATACCCTGGTCTAGCTGGGCATTGGCTGAGTACAGAACAGCAGAGATGGAGGAGTTCTCAGCCACCTCCCTCACTCTCCTGCCTCTTCCTCTGGACCTCAGGGATTTGGGGTTCCCTTCCAGGCCCCTTCCTTTCTCTCTCCTCTGCTGTCCATCGAGGTCCACTTTGAGTCACCACAGGGAATTTATGGGGCATGTGAGAGCTGGGAGCGGGGAGGGCATGAGAGGTCATCCTTCAGTGCTTCTCAAACATTCACGTGCACGCAGAGCCTCTGGGGGAACTCGTTAGGAGCAGCAAGGGTCTGCTCTAGACCCTGGCTGTTCTGGCAGCCCAGCTCGGAGAAGTGCTATCTGGATAAACCAGGAATTTTGCTTCCAACATTGCCCCTTGCTGCTGACCACGGGCTTCACCTCTCTGAGTCTGTAAAACGGGCACAATGATTCCAAGCCCTCAGGGCTCAGGGAGGACCAAATAGCTAAATAGGAGTAGAGGTGCCTTTGCCAACTGCTGAACCCATGGGGTGTGGCACGACCGCTGCTATGATCATTAACCACTCTGGGAGACCAGCTCCACTTCTTTAGGGGTCAAAGCAGAGTATGACCTCAGTTGGGACAGCTGTTTCACCCCAGAGACTTAGACAAGGAGAATGAAGTCGGTTGGGGTTGGAACCACAGCCCAGGGGTCTCAGGGAAGGAGGCTATGGAGTTCCAGGGCCGGGGGAGGCATTACCTATGCCCGAGAAGGGAAGGGAGCCCCTTTTGGAGGAGGCTCCGGAGCTTCTGCCCCTGGGCATCATGTCTCAATTTCAGCCTGGACGTGTTCCCTTTGTGATAAGACACTTGCCAGGGCCCTCACGGGACCTTAATCCTCCGATGCTGCTGGTCAGAGACCCGCGGGTTGATGAGAGGGTCACATTCATTTGGCCTCGGGCCAGTTTCACTGGCAGTCCCCAGGGTCTGGGGGCTGAGTGCTGAGAGCGCACACTAACTACTATCCCTCAAAGCCCCAGCCCTCACACAGCAGGATGGAGGGACTGGAGCAGGGCAGGGGTGGATCTCCCTCAGAAGCCCCACCCAGGTCTCCTGTCTCCTCATCCGGCACCCATTCACCCACACAGGTTGCCTCTTTTGTGGATGCTTGAAAAGGTTTCCCAGGGCTCTGTGTCAAAGTGGAAGTCACCCCACCTAAGCTACTGCGAGCAGAGGCACAGATAACCCCACGTGCTGCAGATCAACCTCTTGCAACGATAAGGCTATTACCACATGCATTGTGCCCTCAGAAAACCCTGCTAACCCCCGAGTCCTTCTGGACAGTGAAAGTGTGCAGGGGCCTTGGCGGGGTGGGGGCGTCTCTATCTGCAACATGAGACAGCCAGTTCCCTCTTTCCAGGTGCCTGCCGGCTCTGAGATTGCTGGGGAGCGTGATCTCAGATCATTTCAAGCAGACACTCCCTCCAGCTTGTTTTCTAAAGAAACAAAGGGTCAGGGCGACGATACCACTGAGGTGCACTGGGACCCCCAGGTGCACTGAGGTTAAGGAGGCCTTCGACAGAGCCCCACACTTCTCCACTCAGGGTGAGGCCGACAAGCGGGAAGCCCGCTAATCCATGCTTTGGATGTGCCAGGCCTGGGACCAGTTGCCTTGCATGGTGCCTTTTTAAAAAATACAGATTTCCCCAGTCCTACCATGGACCTACTATAACAGCCTCTCAGGGCGGAGTCTGCGAATTCAGATTTTTAACAGGTCTCCCAGATCATTTTGAGGCTCAGGTCTGGGAACCGTTGACTCTAGCTCAGCCGCCCCACCCCGCAAGGACCCGCCGTCCAACATGTTGACAGGTAGGGCCTGGATCCTGCTCGCACCCCACGCTGAGCAGAGATGCGGCGTGCCCTGCTTTCCAGAGTTACCCCTTCCATCCCTGGCCAGCTCCAAGTGAACTCAGTTCAGCTGACTTCTGCCTCTGCAGGACACACGCCTCCTGCCATCTTCACAAACACGCTGGCTCTCCTGTCCCCGACACCCCCATGGAGGTTCAGGTGGGATCATGAGGGCTCCCTTTGGCCTCACTTTACATAATCTTGTCTCCTGTCCCTCTGGAATCTCCACATTGTCGAGCCATAGCTTGCCAACGTGGGTGGTCAGACAGCAGAGGTGGTCTGTCCAGTGAGTCAGGGTGGCTGGCCCTCTAGATGGTATTTCCCTCACTACAAGGGGGCTGCAGGCCCTCCCCAGGCCTCCCTCCTCTCTGGAGGCTTCTGGCTCACGGTTTGTCTGCTGGCTGGTCTGTGGGTGGACTAAGTAAAGGTTCTTGAGGGCATAGGCCAGGTTTAGCCAACCTGGCATCCTCTGTGTGCAGAACGGGGCACAGAACAGACCCTCATGAGAGCCCAGGGCATGCCCGTTGCTGTTTACTGGGCACCTACTTTGTGCCAGGCTTTGTGTTGGGGACACAGGCCAAGAGCCTAGCAGCCCTTGCATTAGAGGGAGAGAACTGTATCCAAAAAGTTAGAAACCAGAGACAAGGCTGCTACCCAAGGGCATACAAGGTGTGGAAGGGGGCCTGGCCACCAGAGCCGGGTCAGGGCAAACTTCTGGAGGAAATGACCTCTGAGCTGAGACCAGAGAGATGAACAGGGCTGGCTGAACGCGGAGACCGAGGGCGAGAGGGTTCCAGGTGGAGGGAGGGAAGGGCATGGTGAAGGCCCGAATGAACGGGTGGGGAACGGGACGCTCCCGAGGGAGCCTCTCGGCCTCTCTCCCCAGCAGGCAGCAAGGCTCTTGCTCACCGGCCGTCCCTTCGCCGCCGCCTGCCCGGTCCCCAGACGGCCAAGGCCCGGCGACCAAGACTGGACGAGCGAGCGCTGCGGCTCCGCAGTCCTCAGTCTGGGGGGCGGCCAGGCGCGCGGCTGCTCGGGATCCCAGGCCCGGGCAGCGGGAATTAAGCAGGCCGCCGAGCCCGAGGGCGCCCTTATCTCGGGGAGACAGTTGTTGGGAATCACTTTGACTGAGCGGTTTTGTCTCCCCGCATTTTCCACTGTCAGGCAGCCTCGGGCCATGGATCAAAGGCGCGGCGGCGGAGCGCGGGGAGGGGCGGCCGCGCGGATTCCCCCCCAACCCCGACCCGATCCCCCTCCACGCCGCCGCCCAACCCCCGCCCGGACCCGGGTTGGCCTCGGGAGCCCGCCCCGGCCCCTGCCTCGGAGCCCAGCAGCAGCGCAGGAATTCGGAAAGGGGACGCGGGAGTGGGTAAAGGCGGCGGGTGGGGGGTGGGGGCCCAGGGGCTGAAGATGGAGGGGAAGGGGTGTTTGTTGGGGGCGGGATGAGAGAGGAGAGAATGAGAGAGATTAGGGGCAAGAGAATGAGATTGGCTATGTTGGGAGGAGACCGGGAAGGAGGGAAAGAAATGAGGGTCTGAGAGAAGGGGTTGAGTGGAGACAGGATCCAAGCTGCAGGTATTCTCAGGGTTACGACACCTGCAGGGAGAGGGTGAGCAAGGCGGGTGGAGGTGCATGGGGGTGAAGGGAAATGGGGCGTGAAGGGAGAAAAGAGGAAATGGGGAAAGGAGAGAAATAGGAAGCAGAGAGTGTGTGGGAAGAAAAAAAACCAGACGTGGATTTTCCATCAACTGAGCCCTAGAGAAAGCTCGGGGCTGCAGGACGGGACAGGGAGGCAAGAATGGCTGGGGGGTGGGGGAGGCAGTCCACCTTCCCAAGAAAGTGCAGGCTCTTATCACTCGGAAGGGGACAAAGCCAGGGCCGAGGTGTGCAGGAGTTAGGACGGCACTCAGGTCCATCCTTCCAATCGCCTCCAACCACGTCCCAGGGGACTGACCAAGATCTCTGATGCGCTCAGAAGCTGCAAGGTAAGAGTCTCCCCTGCCCTTAGCAGAACACCTCTGGTGGCCAAGGACACCTGTCCCCATTGAAAATGGTGTTGGAGAAATGTGTTCACACAGCTGGGGAGAGGGCCAGGAGGGAGAAGGGGCAGGTGGGGGAGGTTAGGGAGCCCCCCCCGGGGCTGAGGTGGGGACAGGGCAGGAACCTAGAGTCAGGGGCAGGAAGGAGCTGGGGAACAGGATGGAAAAGGTTGATGGAAAGAAGATGGGAAATAAGTCTGGAAGAGACAGCTGGAAAGGTGCTGAGGGAACATGAATTCTGCAGCAGGAGGTCTGCATCGTGGCCCTGCACTAACTCACTGTGACCTTGACCTGCTGTGGCACCCGCTGGAGCCTCGGACCCCATCTGCAAAGAGCTACCTCATATACTAGGTGTTCTTCTGCACGCTTTGCGTATATGAACACACTTCTCCGGCTATCTCTACAAGATAGGAACGATTATTAGCCTCACCTTACACAGGGGGAAACTGAGGCAGGGGAGAGCCTGTTTGGAGCCACACAGGTAGGAAGTGACCATGCTGGGGACTGAGCCCAGGCACAGGGATTCTATGCATTTTGACCCCCCTGCTCTTCTTAGTGAGCTACTTACCCCAGACAAGTTATTTAAACTGCTCCGTGCCTCTGTCCCCCCATCCGTAGGACAGAAATAATAATTCCAGCACTTCCTCCAAGGGGCTGTTAGAACGATTAAGTGAGATAATTCGTGTAGCTGGCTTAACACAACATCTGGCTTGTGGTAAGATCTCAAACATTTTACTTATTATATTTAATAATATTTGTGTAGCAATACTGACATACTGTATCACTTATATCAATGTATACTTTTAATGTACTGATAAAATTAGTAACTGCACAGGGAAAGGACAGCTAACCCACCATGCTTGGGGGGGTGAAGGAGGGCTTCATGGAAGGGAGCTGGGTCTTCAAGAATAAGTAGGGGTGGGCTCGAGATGGTAATGGGGTGGTGGAGACGGTGTTCTGGGCCAAGTTAGTAGCAGGTGCAAAGGCTTGGAGGCAGAGGAGAGCACGGGTCCCCTTTGGTGACCCTCAAAGTCATCCCCGCCTCCCCTACCAGGGATCTCACCTGGCCTCCCAGGTCTGATTCCCCAACCATGCCGGCGGCCTCCCTCCCACAGGGGACCTCAGGGACAGGCCTGCGAAACTCCAAGTTTGCCCGCCGTATTAATTGCTAATCTCCCTCCTTTTCTTTCCTTCTGTCTGCTGAACTGTCTCATCCCCAGTCCCCGTGCTAATCAGAAAGGAGGACAAATCCACTATTTGCATTCTTTCCCACCAAGCCAGGCAGCTCTGGAAGGCTAAACCCATGGCCTGCTGGGATTCCCAGGAGATGGGAGGGAGGTGCGGGATGTAGGACCGAGAGGCGGGCCAGCCCTGCCCGCAGATCTGGAGGCCGTGACTCCCGTGGATGGACAAGAAACCCACAGAATCACCGACTCTGAGCAGGAAGGCTCCCTGGTAGCAGTTGGTCCATGTCTTTCATTGCACAGATGGGGAAACTGAGGCCCACAGCAGTATGGCATCTATCAAGATCACTTGGTGGGTGGGAGGCAGAGCATAGAGGAAACTTGGATCTCCTGAGTTTCCAACCAGTGACCAGGCCCAGAAAGGAAATTGCCTGGGCACAGAAACCTAGCAAGACTTCTGTAGTTCAATTCTGTTCAGGGCAAGGAGAAGCAGGGAGGGGAAAGCTGTCTGAAGCTCTTACTAGATGCCAGGAATGGTACTAAGTGTTTCACATGAACAATCTCATTTAATTCTCATAAGCCTGCAAGGTGAATGGCAGAGGCCCCATTTCACAGGTGAGTAAACTGAGCCTCTGAGAGCTTATATAACTTGCCTGTGATCACACAGCAAATAGGTAGAGGAGCTAGAATTTGTTTTTTTATTTTTATTATTTATTTATTAAGATAGAGGCTCACTCTGTTGCCCAGGCTGAAATGCAATGATGAGATCTCAGCTCACTACAACCTCCACCTCTGGGGCTTAAGCAATTCTCCTGCCTCAGCCTCCTGAGTAGCTGGGATTACAGGCACATGCCACCACGCCTGGCTAATTTTTGTATTTTTAGTAGAGACGTGGTTTCTGACCAGGCTTTAGTAAAGACGTCATGCTGGCCAGGCTGGTCTCAAACTCCTAGCCTCAAGTGATCTTCCCACCTCGACCTCCCAAAATGCTGGGATTACAGGCGTGGCCTAGGAGCTAGAATTTGAGCTGTGGTCTGTTTGATCATTCGACTGTGTCCACGATGTGCCTGAATTAGTGGCTGTTTTAATATCTGCCATATCATTTGCTGCTGTCTGGTCTGCATCAGCCTCCTCCCTCTTCCTTTATTTATCCCTGAGCAAATCTTGTCTTCCCACTGGGGCTCCTCTTCCAGGAAGCCTTCTTCGACTATGTAGACTTCCTATGGTCTTCCTGTCTGATTGGAAATCACGCTACATTGTCAACACTGAATACTCTTATTTCTCTCCGGGGTGGGATGAGGAGTATTGTCTCTCCAAAGTATAAGAGCCGAGACAGCCATGCACATTTCTCTCTTGAGTCTCCCTCTGTGCCGTTATAAATGGAGTTAGAGACACGAATTTGAAGGGAATCATATGTAATGATATTCAAGTGCAAACAAATCATCAGCTGCCTCAAAATCCTTTTGGGAATGGACTACAGCTGTGTCTCACCAGGCCTGCTGTATGCCCAGGGGTTACCCAACAGTTCGTGGTGGTCCCTTACCTGCCAGACACCGAGTTTATAATATAAGCGTCACACCAAGATTTTGTGTGCCAAGCACAGCTGTGCTGCCTGTGGTCCCACTGAAGATCATGGTCCCTGACAACAGGGGTGTGTGGTAACATCTAGAGCTTCCAAGCAGGCTATGTGCCCCTTTCCCACTTGTTTACGCCAGGCCTCTGCTCCACCTGTGCAAAGGGGCAGAGGTCAGCTCCTGCTCACACCCTCTGGAGGTGTGGAGTTTGGATGGAAGAAGATGTTTTGCTAGTGGGCATAAAGAGGCTCAGAGTGGCCCCCATCCCTGTTTTTTGAGATGGAGTCTTGGTCTGTTGCCCCAGCTTGGGGGTAGTACTGTGATCTCAGCTCACTGCAACCTCCACCTCCTGGGTTCAAGCAATCCTTCCACCCCAGCCTCCCGAGAAGCTGGGATTACAGGGGCCCGCCATCACGCCTGGCTAATTTTTGTATTTTTAGTAGAGATGGGGTTTCACCGTGTTGCCCAGGCTGGTCTCAGACTCCTGACCTCAAGTGATCCGCCCACCTCAGCCTCCCAAAGTGCTGGGATTACAGGCGTGAGCCACCACATCCAGCCCCAGAATGGCCCTTGAAGGCCACCCTCTATTCACCTCTCGTTCAGACTTAGATAGATGGGCTGAAGGCCTGGAATCTTCCCAGAATCCCACTCAGTTCTCTAAGAAAGGAGACAAGGCCAGGGTCGCTCTTCCGCTTCTCCCTCAATGATAAAATGGCTCTGATGTCACCCTGAAAGCCAGGCAATACACCAGGCCTCCTGATTCGAACAGAAGCTACTCCTAGGCATGCTCCACTCCCTCATCAGCAGCCTGGAAAGTTCCTGAACCCGGTTTGGCCTTCCTTTCTGGGAGGGGTTTCTTCCCTCTCCCCTGCCCTCTCCTTCCCCTCCACCCAGGAAAAAGGGGTGGGAAAGGCAGAGACAAACGTGGGTCTATTTTCACAGGGGAAGAGGCTCTGCCCAGGCGTCTCCCTGGTGGGCTGGGGCGGAAGCCTCTGATGGACGTAAGCAGGTGGTTTTGTGTGGTGAGGAGCCGCCAGCGGGGAAATAACTCAGCTTTTCCCACTGAAGTGGGTTAACTGTGGACAAAGACAGAGCTGGATGTGAGAGCAGGATCTTGGCAGGATCTGTCCCTCCAGGTTCTGAACTGGCTGAGAATGCCCAGGGCCAGGGGCTAAAGCGACCATCGATTCATGCAGTTCATCCCTGCCCTGGGGCTGCCCGGCCAAGAGAACCAGAAAAAGCCCTGGGGAGTTGGGGGCCACCTGATGAGCGGAGTGGACAGCAGCCTAACTGTTAGCCTGACACGGTGACCAGGGGCTGGTAGGGGTGGTTTGGAAGGGGGCAGTCTCTGGGAGCTGGGCTCTTCCTGGGTACAGGCCAGTTGGAAGGGCAGACACTGAAAAATGTCATTCGGCTTCAGGTCCAAGAAATCCAGCTGCAGTCTCCCGGCCCACTCCACAAACTGACCCCTCATCCCACACCATCACCGCCAGTCATGAAGGGAAAGAGAAAGAGGGGCATGGGGGTGTGTGTTGGAGGGTGGGGGGATGCCTCAGTTAGCTTTCCCCTAGTCCTGGGAAAAACCACTCACAGCCCATGTCCTTCCAACTTGAGTCACACGCTCCTCCATCAGCTCATCTTTCCCCAGGGGCCCGAGGGAGGAGCAGGAGACAGCCTTTCCCCCGATTTCTGGAGAGAAGGAACCCCTGCACCTGGCACCTTCTCCTCCCCAGACTTAGGTCAGCAGAACAGCTTCCGTTGCCCTGGATAGGAAACGGACTCAAGCATTGTCCAGCTAACTGAAAGGGGTCAAGGAGAGAGGGGAGGTAAAAGAAGGGAACAGAGGGACAGCAGTGAGGCAGAGGGGGAGGCCAGGGCACAGGTGGAGGGGTGTGGCGAGTGAACCCCTACTTGTGCCAGGCACCTAATTCAAATTTTCCCTTAGTTCTCACAGCAACCCCTATTTTCTGATGAGGAAAAGGAAGCCCAGAGAGGTTAAGTAAGCTGTGCCAGGGTCACACAGCAATTCAGTAAATAGCAGAACCAGAGCTCCGACTCAGGGCTGCTTGTTGGCACAGGCCGCGCAGTTTCTCTCATTCCAGGCTTCCTTCCTCCCATGGGGCCTGAGGGAGAGACCTCCTGAGAAAGTGGAGGCCTGAAAGGGACCCTGAGAAGGCAAAGGGAGGAAGCAGGCAGCAGGAGAGTTGCCCAGGAAGGGAGGAGAAGGAAGGGCTGGGCGGGGCGCAGAAGAGCACGAGGCCGGGGTTAAAGCCCCATGTTCCTACAACCCGCTAAGCCGGAGAAATGAATTCTGATCCCTCCAAAACCCAACCTTGGAAAATGTGCGAGAGAAGGGTCTCCTTTCAGGGGGCAGGAAATCCTCCACACCTCCTCCTGACGCCCCGGTAATGCCAGGATGTCCCCAATCTGCTTTGAGGAATGGAGAGATTAAGAATAATAAAAAAATTGCAATAAAATATGTGTGAAGGAGGGGGTAATTGTGGACAAACGCAGCATTCAAATTCATTTTTCAGCTCTTTTACACACCATTTCAATCTTATTTTCTGCTTGTTAATGAGATCTTGTTGCCTGGGCTAGGCAAAACCTTCCAATATCAGGACGTAATTGCACATAATTTTCTCTCCTACCAGTGATTTGCATCAGTTTTTTTAAAATTCTGGGCTATTTAACACCCCACAATCCCCCTCCCCATCTTCCTGCCTACAAATCTCTCACTCCCGCCTTCTTCCTCGTCCCTGGTCCAGCAAGACTCATTTTAAATGCTTATTATAAACGCAGTGTCGCCAATAAAGGGGTGGGGGACATGAGGAGGAAGTGAGAGGAGAGAGAGGTAGGGGATCTCCGGTGCCCACTGTGTGAGTAGCAGTGCTCAGTCCCCTAGGGCAAGTGGACTGTCTTGGTCATGTCTTGCTGAGAGTCAAGTGGTGGAGAGGTTCCTGGGTCGGACAGACCTGAATTAGAACCCCATCTCTATTGCTCACCTGCTCTGTGGCCTTCAGCAAGTGACCTGACCTCTCTGAGCCTATTTCCCCATGAGTAGGGTTGCTGTGGGGCTGGAATGACCTCAGATAGGCAAAGTGCTTACATGGGATCTGACACATGTATGTGTGCCATTGATGGAATGTCTTTTCTTGCTGAACTGGCTGCCCTCAGGCCTCAGACAATGCCAAAGGGCAGTACTGGGCATGTGCTGTTAAGATGCACCCAGGAGACCTCAATCACAAATTATAAATAAAGGTAAAGCCTTGAGCTTGATTACTATGGGTCTGAGGAGGCAAGAGGAAGCTTGGTGTTTGGGGACAGCAACTCTGAACCTGGCTCTGCCATTAATTGCCCCTGTGACCTGGGACCTCAGCTTCCCTGGATGGACCGCCAGACCAACCTCACCAGGCAGATACAACACAGTAGCGTAGTAAGCTCTGGAGCTGGACTGGTGGAATCCTAGCTCTGCCACTTGCCAGATCCTAGCACACGGCAGGCACCCGGGAGAGGCTCCGTCAATGTTTGCTAGATGGTTGGATGAATAGAGGACCCTGGACAAGGAAGGTTTCCTCATCTGTAAAACGAGGGTCACAAGTTAACAGCCAAGAGTCAAGGAGGACAAGCGGGGTCAGCATCCAGACCCATCGGGACCTGGCTGGCTGTAAGCACCATCTCCGCCACTGCTGTCGCTGTAATTACTAAAGGCACAGGTTGGCCGGGAGAGAAGGGGAACGAGAAGCAGGAAAGGACAGAAAGGGCTGGTGGGCCATGATCGTGGTCGTGTGGTTAACTGCACGCTTAGAGAGCATCCTTCGTTAGCTCAGCGTGTGGGGAAACTGTAAATATGTAAATCCCTTTATGGGTTCCTTCGTTTTAAGCTCCAGAAAGGAACAAAGGAGACAACGACGAATATGGGACATTCCGAAGGAGCACGGGGAGGCATGCTGGCGAGACGGACACCCCTTCCCCAAGGCTGTGGCAGGAGCCCTCAGCGCCAGCCAAGGGTGCCACTAACCCAACAGTGTGACTTTCAGAAAACCTGGGGAGATTGGGCCCTCTCCGGGCCTCAGTTTCTACTTCCTGCTCTGATATAGCTGGCGTCTTAAAAAGGTTGTGAGATGAGGAAGTTTCCAGCTAACCACACCCCCCAGCTCCACCTGGCATACAACCAACGGTGTGACTTTAGGAAAATTTGAGGAGGTTGGGCTCTCCCTGGGCCTCCGTTTTCACTTCCTATGCTGACAGAGTTGGGATCTTAAGGGGGCAGATGAGGAAGTTCCAGCAAACCACACCCCCCGGCTCCACGCGGCACACAGCACGCGGACCCTGAGGAAGCCCTGCCTGCAGCCTTCAACCCAAAGGACCCTCAAAACTGGCAGAACTTTTTTCCTCGTTCTTTGCTTGGGATCTCGGCCTGCCAGGAACTGCAGCTCTGAACAACTTTCTGACGCCTGTCTCCCCCATCTGTCTCTTGGAACTGTGCTCCAAGAGAGGACTGGGATTCCACCATCAGACTAAGGCATCTAGGGACAAGGGGTTTGTCTCTTCCAACAGACTATGAGCTCCTGAGAACAGGGGCTGTGTCTTCCCCATCAGACTGGGGCATCTAAGGATGAGGGGTGTGTCTCTTCCATCAGACTACAAGTTCCTGAAGACAGGGGTTATGTCTTCCTCATTGACTAGAGACCCCTGAAGGGGCGCCCTTGTGTCCTCCTTTCTACCTGTGGCCACTACCCCTAAGAGTGTGGCCTGCTTGCTATTCCTAGACAGGGGCCGTTATGAAGGGCTCAATCTGCAGGTGTCACATTATTCAGTCATTTGTGTTACCAAAGATTCCTTTCATCCTAATTGTTTTATGTTTTTAATTAATTAATTAATTTTGAGACAGGGTCTCGCTCTGTCGCCCAGGCTGAAGCACAGTAGCACAATCACAGCTCACTGCAGCCTCAACCTCCCAGGGTCAATCAATCCTCTCACCTCAGCCTCCCTAGTAGCTGGAACCACAGGCTCCTGCCACTGTATCTGGCTAATTTTTATATTTTTTATAGAGACTATGTCTCGCTCTGTTGCTCTGGCTGGTCTTGAACTCCTAGCTTCAGGTGATCCTCCCACCTCGGCCTCCCAAAGTGCTGGGATTACAGGCATGAGCCACGGTGCCCCACCTCTAAGTTGTTTTCTAATAATCATTGTCCAGATAACTGGCCCTCAGCCCGGAGCAAAGGGGAGAGAGTGGGCTGGGGGTAGGGGGTAGTCTATGATCCTCACCCCAGATGAGCCTCATCAGGGATGAGGTCTCATGGGCAGGATTCCTTTTCCCTACATCTCTTCAGAAGGACTCAGTGCATGAAGTCAGGGACATCCATGTGCTGAGTGCCTAATCCCTAATCCTATTAGACTGGGGCTTGGGCGGGTAAGGGAGACTACGAGGGAACCAAACCTCAAGGTATCGAAACCTCTGGAAAGCCATTCGCCCATATAACTCAGCTCTGCCCATGGGTCCCTAATCTGAAGTCCCTGGCCTCAGTTTTCTCATCTACCACATGGGTTGAATGAGCTGTTTCCTCTACCAAGCTGAAGGGACTGGCCTCCCTAGATGATTTATTCTTGCACCAACCAATCTCTAAAAGGAGTGCAGGTATGGGCATTTCTGACAGGTAGGAAGACAACGAGTAACTAAGATTCATGCTCTAGGACAGGTGCAGTGGCTCATGCCTGTAATCCCAACACTTTGGGAGGCTGAGGTTGGCGGATCACTTGAGGTCAGGAGTTCAAGACCAGCCTGGCCAACATGGTGAAACCCCATCTCCACTGAAGATACAAAAAAAATTAGCTGGGCATAGTGGGGCGTGCATGTAGTCCCAGCTACTCTGGAGGCTGAGGCAGGAGAATTGCTTGAACACCTGGGAGGTGGCAGAGGTTGCGAAGAGCCGAGATCGTGCCACTGCACTCCAGCCTAGGTGACAGAGTAAGACTCTGTCTCAAAAAAAAAAAAAAAAAAAGAAAAGAAAAGAAAGAAAAAGATCTCAGGCTCTAAAGACATGGGTTTGAATCCTGGCTCTACCCTTTAAGTGGATCGATATATGTAAAACACCCAGAGCAGGGTCTGAAGGTCTGAAGTGCTCCAGAAAATTCAGCCGTCCTTGTCAACACTGGAATTAAACATACTGTATTATTTTTTAAATTGTATTTTCTGTCTGTCTGACCCTGTTGTACTGTCACCTCCACCAAGACAGTACAAGGGTCTTCCTCTCATGTTCCCTGATTTACCCTGAGCTCCTAGAACAGTGCCTGGCACACAACAGGTGTCTATATCTATCAACATTTATTATGTTGGTGACCCCCTCCGAGCCAGGGGGCACATGCAGAGACGAGATGAGTAAGTCGCTTTTCCGTGAGATTCTGCACAGAGTCCCCTGATGCTCCATGGCCCCCACTTCCCAGGCTGGGTTTGAGACAAGGGACTTGGGTCAAGCCACTGGAGGACGCACATCTTCCCCCCGTAGTAGCAAGCTGGCAGTGTGATGCCCACCTAGCTTATCCCGGGTCTGCCCAGGTGCATGGGAGAGCCATAGCTTCATCCTCCAGTGTAAGCCCCTTTAGCTTGTGTAAGAACAAACGTTTCTTCCAGTTGAGAGGTCCAGTTTACGGGCATCTGGGCAATATGTCAGGGACCTGCCATCCTGGGGAAAGGAACAGTGTGCTGACCCCGCAGCCCAGGGGGAAGTCTATCCTGTCCCTCCTGCCCAGGAGCTACAGAGAAGCCAGTCCTGTCTGGAAGAGAGGACTCAGGAGGCAGATCTGTCCCTACAGATCCTTATGTGCAGAAGATTCCCGGCCCCGCACCTCCCAGGACCACAGCAATGTGCTGATGGTGTCAAGTCCACCTTCCCAGACTGAGGAGGGAGGGCAATGAGAGTCAGAGCTTAGCAAGCCTGGGAGTTTTTGTGCAACACCCAGAAGCTCCCACCCTGCTCACTGCACCCGTCCTTCAGGAAGTGCTCGCAGCTTAACCTCTGCGGTTCACACGCACAGAAGCACATACAGCCTGTCCTGCTGCCCCTGCATCCGCCCTCCTCCAGCAGCTGTTCACCTCCTGGTCCCCTCTGCCCCTGTCAGACCCTCCATCTGTCTTCACACCTTTGATGGGAGCCTCTGGGTGAGCCTCTGAGCTTCTCCAATTCATCATGTCAGCCTCCCAGCCCTGAGGAATGGGCTGGAGGCCTCCTGAGGGTCTCTCGCTTTTAACTTCAGTGAAATCCTGGGCTGGGTGGAAGGCTGGAGGTCCAACTTAGGAACTTCCAGGAAAGGGTGGAAAACACAGCATCCAACTCTGAAGCCTCCTAGCTATGGGGGATGCTCCTCCTTGATCCACTGCTCATCCCAACGGGTCCGTTTCCCATCCCCGACCCACACTCTGGAGGCCTGGGGCCTCTTATTTGCTAAATCTCTCCTCTGTCCTGTAACAGAGCCCCACGTTGGGGATGAACCTCAGCCCACAGTGAGACAGGGCGGGCTGGGAAGAGCAGTGGTCATGGAGTCAGGTGCCCCGGACGCTCAACCCTGGCCTGATCAATGCGTACCGGGGCCCTCCGTCTCCAAAGCAAGACAGCTGTGCATACAACCCGAAGTCCCTCTTCACCTTTCTAAGGACACTCCTCCAAATTTGTTTTGTACCACCAAGCTGGGCCCAGACTCCATTCTTGGGTGTGGACACTCTGGATTTCTGCAGCGTCCTCCCCCAGCCAGCTCGGGGATCCTGTTGTGACTCATCTCAAGGGCTCTGGGACTCAAGAGCTCTGGAAGGTTAGCACTAATGAGATGGAGGCCATGACCTCGAACCCCAAAGAGGCCAACTGGGGTCCCCAGGAAAGACATTCTGGCAGACAGACTGTATTACATATGCAGGGTTTAGTTCACCTGGGGTCCCAGCAAAAGGGTGGGGTGGGTTGGTGAGGACTAGCACCAGGGCTGACAAGGCCAGCCGGGTCAGTAGCATCAGCCTCCATACTGTGGAGCCTCAGAGGGCATCACTAGGAGCTCTGCAGGCAGCTGCCTACAGGCACTGGGCACTCCCTCTGTGCCAGGCCTGAGCTGCATGCCTTCTATAGATCATCTCACTCAATCTTCAAATCTTCAGCAACCTTGGGAGGCAAGTACTGGGATCATTCCCATTTCACGGATGAGAAAATTGAGGCATAGAGAGGGGAAGGGACTTACTCAAGGGCTTTCCCATAAATAAACTATGGAAGTGAAATGCAATTAACCCTCAACTACACAAATCAATGGAGGCAAACAGAAATGAATCCAGGCAAGCAGAAAATTCACATTCTCAGGAATGTTTCACACCAAGGTTTTTTTTTGTTTGTTTTTTTTTTTTTTTTTTTTTTTACTGTAAGGGTCTGATAGTAAGTATTTTAGGCTTTGTGGGCCATATGATATCTCTTTTTTTTCTCTTTGAGATGCAGTCTCACTCTGTCACCCAGGCTGGAGTGCAATGGTGTAATCTTGGCTTATTGCACTCAGCCTCCCAGGTTCAAGCAGTTCTCCCACCTCATCCCCCTGAGTAGCTGAAATTAGAGGGACCTGCCATCATGTCCGGCTATTTTTGTAGCGACGGGGTTTCATCGTGTTGGCCAGGTAGAATTCCTGATTTCTGGTGATCTACCTGCCTCAGCCTCCCAAAGTGCTGGGATTATAGGTGCGAGCCACCACGCCTGGCCTTATATGATCTCTTTTAAAACTACTCAGTTCTGCTATCGTGGCACAAAAGCCTCCATAAACAAATGGACATGGCTGTATTCCAATAAAACTTTATTTACAAAAAACAGGGAGCCGGACAGACGTGTCCCACAGGATGTAGCTTTCTGGTCTTCTTTGACTTCTTTTTATTCTCCTTTTAGGTAGTGGGTGTCCCATATTAATTACATTGTCCTGGCAATGGGAAGGTCAGAGAACTAATATTTACTGGGACTGATTTTGTACCAGGGCTCCGGGCTAGGTGTTCTGACCTCTTAACATGCTGAATGTGGCAGGCACCCCGTGTTGAGAGGTTAGTAACAGACTCTCTTTGCTTAATGGGGGGTAAACTGAGGCTCATAGATGCTGACTTGCTTCAGAGCCCCCTGAGCAGTAGAGCCGGGATTTAGACCCACGCCAAAGCCTTCACTTTTCTCCCATACTATGTGCTCTTCAGATCGGTCTGCGTCACGTGCAGTGGATTCTTACCACAGACACGTGGCTGGGGAGGCGGGGATTTCATTCCTTCCCCACGGATATTTGGGAGCCTGCTGAAGCTACAAAAGCTGAGCCCATCAGTCCCTCAAGTTCACTGGGACTTCCAGCATCAAGTCCTGTTCCCCAAACTCACGGATCACCACCATCAGCGCCCGCATTCTCTCTCTCTGACTTCATCCAAAGCAGGTCCTGTGACTTCTAACAGCACCCCCCAGGCAATGAGTAACAACCAATCAACAGGAGCAAACAGAGTTCCAATGACCAATCAGGGTAGAGTTACCGGCCCAGAACCCCACCCGCCATTCTCTCCACCTACGGGACGCGGTCCTGCCTTTCAGGAATTGGTCACTCCTGCTGAAAAGCCAGGAGCGCAGGACAGAATCCAGGGAGGATTCCTGCTTCTAGAGTAAAAACCCCAACCACAGTCAGCCTCCTACAGGAACGATCGCAAGGTTTCCACCAACGTGCGGTCCACAAATGCCTGACTTTCGCGGCGGCGGGACCCTGGGTGCCGGGCTGAGGCCACCTACCTGCGGACTCAGGCCGTTGCTGACCGAGTTCATGTGGTTGGAGGGCGCCGCCGGGTTCATGAAGCTGTCGGAGTAGCTGGAGAAGCTGTGGCGGGCCCCGTAGGCAGAGCTGGTGTCGGCGGCGGCAGCCGCTGCAGCCAGCCCGCCCTGGTGCATGGTGGACGGTGGCAGGGGCTGGGGCCGATGCACAGTGCTGCCCCCATCTGTAGAGAGACCCAAGAGAGGTCCTAAGCAAGTGACCTCACCCTGCAGGCTGGGCCTCCTCCTCCCAGTCTCCATCCCTTGGAGGGGAGGGACGCCCTTCTCGTGCTACCTGGGATGAGACAAGCTGGCTCCTGGGCAGGGCACTGGGCACTGGCCAGGTCTTGACTGACAGCCCAACGTTCCAGACAACCCCTAGGCAACTGCACACCAGCCCCTGTTGCCCAGTGCTTGGCACGCAGTAGGTGCTCAATAAATGTCAGCTGGACTGAAAGCCAGACCTCAATGGGAACTCTGTTAACCTATCCAGGCCTGTTTCGTTTTGTGAGCATCAATCACTTGCCAGGTGCTTTGACAAACGCTGCCTAAGGGTATGAAGCAAGACTATAAATCCCATTTTACAGATAAAGAAACCGAGGCTTGGTGGGCTCGGGGCACTCACACAAGATGACAAGGCTCGTGAGGGATGGGCCAGGACTGGAATGGCCTGACTCCGGAGCCCGCTCTGTTCTTTGCTGCTGGGCTGTGACTGTGCTCGGTCTGAACCCCTCTGCGCAGGCGTGCCGGGGCGGGGACCCTCAGCACAGGTTCAGTTTATCTTACAAAGTCACAGTGGTGGTGGAGGGGGTTCTTTGCCTCTCTCCTTGGCCTCCAGAACTCCAGCCTGCCAGCCATTTGAGAGCAGGCTTTACGAGGTAGCTACTTTTTAAAAATGTATTTATTTATTTTGCAGATGGAGTCTCGCTCTGTTGCCCAGGCTGGAGTGCAGTGGCATGATCTGGGTTCACTGCAACCTCCACCTCCTCCCCAGGTTCAAGCGATTCTCCTGCCTGGGCCTCCCAAGCAGCTGAGATTACAGATGGATGCCACCATGCCCAGCTAATTTTTTTTTTTTTTTTTTTTTTTGTATTTTTAGTAGAGACGGAGTTTCACATGTTGGCCAGGCTGGTCTCCAACTCCTGGCCTCAAGTGATCCTCCTGCCTCGGCCTCCCAAAGTGCTGGAATTGCAAGTGTGAGCCACTGTGCCTGGCCCATGAGGCCAATATCACATACTGGTATTCCTGGTGCGTGCTGGGACAGGGCATGGGGTAGGGGGCGTGGAATGGGCAGGGTCTGGGAGGTAGGGGAGCGAACCCTTCTTCCCCTACAAGGCTCACCTTCTCTCCTGGGACTCAGCCTTCCCCTTCCCCTCCCAAGGCCCCTCTGATCCCCTAGCCTCTCCCTCCCACTCACCTTCTTCCCTCTGCCTACCCCTTTCCAAAGCTAGAAGGGAATCTTATACTTCAAGCCACTGGGAGAACTGGGCCCGAGGGGGGCCTCCTTCCCAGGCAGACCTCAGGGTTCTGACCCCTCTCAGCCCAGCCTGGCCTAGAGCTGTTCACACAAGAGTGGGAGGAATCTCTCAGAGGGAGCTTTCTCAGGTCCTCAAGGGAGGCCTTGATGTTTATTCCAACTGTGAAAATGGATCTTTCGAGAGAGAGGCAAGAAAATGAGGTCCCAGCAAATTATTTAAGCCCTTTTGTAAATTTTTTTTATCATAGGTTGGAGATCAACATAATCTAAAAAAGAAATGATTCCAACATCCTCCCAGCAAATACACACACGTTTACAGGCACACGCTCATGCACGTACTCACACTCACACATGTACTCATACCACGCCTTCATTTTAAAAACTAGTCCTTGAAGATCTGGCTTTTTCCCTCCAAAGCTGGTCAGCCCAGCGTCCTTTGCTCCACATCCTCCTTGCTCAAAGCCTGGCCCATGCCCCAGCAATGGCATCCCCAGGGGGCTTTTCAGAAGTACAGAATCTTGGACCCCACCCAGGCCAGCATTTTAATAACATCCCTAGTAGATCCACGTTCATGGTACCATTTGAGGTGCTCAGTTCTAAACAGGTGCACAGGGGCTGCCTTGGGGACCCTACCTGTCTGCTGTGTGTCAGGGCCACGAATTTTAAGGGCAGGATTGCATCTTTTTTGTATTAATAGTCTGCTCATATGAAAGTCAGAAATGGTCATTTAAAAAAAGAATCCTTGTAAGTGAAAGGAAAGAAAGAAGGGAAGGGGTGCCACTGAGATGGCAGGATGGGGTCGCGACACTCACCTTGAGAGATGGTGGTGGTGGGGTAGGTGGAGTCCGGCAGCTGGTAGGGGGGCAGCGTGGGCATGCCGGTGGGCGGGAAGCCTCCTGGCAGCAGGTGGTTGAACGCCGCCAGCTGGTTGGCTCCTGCCTGCTTACGCCAACGGGCGCGCCGGTTACTGAACCAGACCTGGGGAATGGAGAGCAGAGAGTGGAGACCCCCCGGCCAGGTTCCTGGCGGAGATCTGCAACACATCTAGACCCAGTTGCCCAAGCTATCACCCTCTGACCCAGACAGCATCCTCCCGCAGGGAGGGAAATCCCTGGCATTGTGCAGGGTGGGGCGGTTTGGAAAGTGTTTTCCTAGCCATGACCGCATTCTGCCTTCACAACCACCAGTGAGGGGGTTCTATATTATTCCCATTTTGCAGATGAGGAAACTGAGACCCAGAGAAAGTGGGTGACTTGTCCATGGGCCAGGGTGAGTCAGTGGCCCAGCCAGTCCTGTGTGGCTCTCAGCCCAGTGCTCTTTCCACTGCAGCTGCTCCTTCCCCAAGGGATGCTGGTGCCCTGCTTGACCACTTCCTCCAGGAAGCCCCCCAGGAGGAAGCCACACATCTGCAACCCACCTGAATGAGACCTGCACTTCAGACCCAGATGTGCAAGCTGGGTTATTTGTCTGGAGACTGAGGCCCTACTTTGCTTACATACCCTGGGTCTCCTTGAAATAGGAAATACACACACACACACACACACACACACACACACACACACACACACAGAGGGATTTATCAAACATTACTGGGATAATAACCCAAAATCTTTGTCTCCCTTTCCTGCAAACACTGTGCTGGCACTTCACATGTCAATCCATACAGAGACCCATAAGACGTGTTCTCCTATTCCTATTTGACAGAAAGGGAAACCAAGGCTCACAGAGGTCAAGTTGCTTGCCCAAGTCCACATAGCTAGTCTGTGTTGGAGCTGAGGTTCAAACTTAAAATCAGTCTAGCTTTCTGGAGCTCACTTACGTGGCTTTGCAAGTTTCCTGGGAGAGATCAGAAAAAGAGGAGAATGAGGGTGCACTCTGGGGCTGCTTGGAGGGGGCTCTTTTCCACTTTGGGCTTTGCGCACGCTGTTCCTTCTCACCTGAATACTGCCTGCAGCTGACTCTTTGGCCTTCAGAGCTCAGCTGAAATGCTTCCTCCTACTCCAACTCCCTAATCGTCGCATATAAGGCGGGTTCAGGTAGGTTCTCCGTCTTTTCTCAGGGGCTTCCTCCCTCTGTGCTTCCCCACAGGAGCTATGACTCCATTTACTGCTGTGCTGCTACTAATGTCCCTCTCGCGGCCAAGCTCCACGGGGCAGAGGCCATGCATCCCTTGCTCAATGCCTGGAGCTCAGTGAGTGTTCAAGGAATACTTGTTGAACGAATGAAAGAGTGAATAATGAATGAATGAACAAGGGGAGGCAGGGTTGGCTCTGGAGTATCTTTGCTGGGGATGGGGCACCAAGGCTTGGTTGGTGTCCCATCCTGATGTCGGGGTGAAGACCCCAACCTCCCCTGGCACCTGATCACCCAAGACCACCAAATCTCTGGACAGTATCTGCCGAGATAGGGGAGGGGAGGGCAGCCAGGTAGAGGGCGTTTCCGTGCCCCTAGTGTCATCCTTCCAGGGTGGAAAAAGCAGCGTTCAGCTTCTCAGTCTAGATAAACAGAGCTGCTGGCTCTGACTTGTTTGGGTTTCACAGAGAAAGGAGAGGAGGCAGCCAAACCTGGAGGGAAAACAACTGGCCCCCAATGGATTCAAAGTCCTGGCTTCCCCCAACTTCGGCAGGGCACTGAGGGCTTCTCCAGGGCATCCTGGTGTGGGAGGGATGCCGGAGAGGGAGCCCTGCAAGGGAAGGCCTTGTCTCCGAGCTCCCAGGCTCCTGTAGGGAGGTCTTTGTACTAATTCAGTGTTTCCCAAACAGTGGGCCTCCTACCTCCGCTCCGTGTTGGAGAAACAGAATTCAATGACCAGGACATGAGGTTGGGAAAGTTATTCCACTCCACTTCTCACCCAGGCCTCCTGGGCATGGGGAAGCGGGAAGAGGGGTCTCAGTTTGGTGCTAATGCATCCTCAGCGCCTTTCTAACCTGTGCTAATCTCCCTTTTGATCGCAGGGAGAGGAAGCGTTTGCAGGTGACAGTTTTCTGAAAGGCTTTCATTATGTTGTTTTGTTTTCCGTGTGTATGTGTGTGTGTACAATGCCTTCCTTTTATGGGCGTGTTGTGCATTTTTGTTTTAAAACACACTGATTTCATTGAAAAGTAAATAACAATAGAGATAATATGTGAACGTGGCAAATGTCTTGGAACGGGTTGGAGAATGATGGGCGTTTGGCATGCGCCACTCTGGTTTGTTATGTAGCACCTGGTCTTTAGGTGCGGCTCTTGTCTTTTCCTCAAGAAAAGAATGCTGAAGAAACTTAGAAGCATTCTTCCTCCTTCCCCTCCTTCTCCTTCCTTCCCTTTCTTTTCCTACTCTTCCCTTCCTTCTTACCTTCTGCCTTCTTGTCTCAGACTTTTACTGGGACTCCTGTCTGTGCCAAGCAAGACACAGGCTGGAGAGATGGACAGGACCCAGTCCTAGCCCTCAAGCTGCCTTTTGCCTGGGCACGAGTCAAAGAGTTTGCTGCTTTTCAGTGCAGTAAACCCACATGGGGTGACATGCAAGGTTGGATAAGGAGCTCAGAGGAGGAGCTTCCAACTTTGCCTCTCAGAATCTGGGAGGACTTCCTGGAGGAGAGGGCATGCCTTTGTTGTCATTCCAGTAGGCATCTCCCTTCCCACTAAGTGTAACAGGACAATTGAGAGCAGGGACTCTGGAGCCAACTGCCTGGGTTGGAATTCTGCCTCTAACTCCAAGATGGGAAAATTTTTGTTATCCCTCTGTGCCTCAGTTTTTCATAAAATGGGGCTAATAACAGCCACCTCCTACGTGGTTCTGGACCGCAAATGAGTTAGCACAGGCAATGTGCTTAGAACAGCATCAACTGCATGTCACTATCATTCTGCTGGAGACCCTCTGAGATGGCTAAGCTACGAGGGTCTCTGCCAGCGTCTCGTGTGAGCTGCTGATTTACAGAGGGGAAAATAAATGCTCTAAGAGGGACAGTGACGGCCCCAGCACCCTACCCAGAATCTCTGGTCAGGACTGAGTTCTTTGGAAGCAGGGGCTGGGTTTTCTTCTTCATTTCTGATCCTTCTCTCAATACCCCACATTGTGAGCAGGGCACAGTCGATGCCGTCCGTGTACTGAGTCCAGGACTCCATCTGGCCCTTCTTTCATGTAGCACAGGGGAAATGAACCTGAGCAGACTGACTTTGGTTCAAGTCCCAGCACAGTCACTTATGAACTGTGTCCTTTTTTTAATGTTTAATTTTTGTGGCTACATAGTACACACACATATTTATGGGGTAGAGGGGATATTCTGACACAGGTATCCAATGTATAATAATCACGAGGGTAAATGGGGTATCCGCCACCTCAAGCATTTGCCCTTTGTGTTACAAACAGTCCAATTAGACTCTTTTTTTTTGAGACGGAGTCTCGCTCTGATACCCAGGCTGGAGTGCAATGGTGTGATCTCAGCTCACTGCAACCTCCACCTTCCGGGTTCAAGCAATTCTCCTGTCTCGGCCTCCCAAGCAGCTGGGATGACGGGCACGCACCACCATGCCCAGCTAATTTTGTATGTTTAGTAGAGATGGGGTTTCACTGTGTTGGCCAGGATGGTCTTCATCTCCTGACTTCGTGATCCTCCCGCCTTTTTTTAAAGGTACAATTAAATTATTATTAAAAGCAATGCATCAGGAATGCTACCTAGTATTATTAAGAGATCCAGTATAAGCTGTTTAGTGAATCTCTGTAGTGCTTCCACAATGGGATTTCTGTTCAGAACATCCCACTCCTACCCCAAGCAAGCAGCAGGCTTCCAAGGACCGTAAAGAGGTGCTGCGTACCGCCCTAGTTTCCTGGTGCTGGTCATCTGAAGGATGGGGGAGTTGTCACAGGCAGTTGTGGGAGAGGCCATGGGGTGACCTTGGGACCTATCAGCTCTGTAGCCTCTGTTTCTAGAAGAAATTCACAGGCTCAAGGTTGTGGCACCCAGGAAAAAAAATGGATCTGTTCACCTCTAAGGGAGATATATGTATCACTCCAGAGGAAGAAAAGATGGGTTTCCAGGCATGGGTTCTCCTGCCTGGCACCCTGTTGCCTGCCCTTCACGTGGCTCTGGCTTTCTCCTGGCTGAGGCAGAGGTGTTGCAGGCCCTGGTGACATCTAACAGGCTTCAAGCAGAGGCTCCCGGCCCCTGCAGGGAAGCAGGGCTGGAGGGAGCCAGAGGGAATAATAGGCCACTCTTTGGTGACCAGATCCCTGGCTGCCATCATGTCTAACTGTGCACGTGTTTATGAGAATGCCAGCTTCAAGACAGCAGAGATTTTTGCCCAGTGAATCCCCAATGCCCAGAACAGCTCTTGGCACACAGCAAGTACTCCCTAAATGACTCCTGGGTGAACACACCTGGAGCTGCAAAGATGGCTAGAATTGGAGTTGCCAAGAACAGGCAGTTTTAGTAAGAACCCCTATTTACAGCATTTCCGTGTGCAGGTACTTCCATTTTGTTTTTTTACATGTAATCATTTAATGCTCAGAGCAAGGGAGACATTAATATCATCATCTTGCACGTGGGAGACGGGTGGAGGGTGGAGAAGGGAAGAGGTGGAGCTGGAATCCAAATCTAGGCATTTGGCTCCGAGCCCACCCTGAACCAATCCACTAACCCACCCATCTCCCAGGGCCACCGAGATGAGATATTATAGGATGGGAAAATCCCAGAAACACACTCCTTTAGAATCAAAGACCAAGATGTAAAATGCATGAAGCCATACGATCTCAGCAGTACTCAGGGGACCTGGAGGTCTTAACTCCAAGGTCCCTGATTGACTGGACACTGTGCTTTTGTTTGAACACTTCTGGTCATGGGAATCTCATCACCTTACAAAGCATCCCTGATTGTCAATAAATAAGGATCCTAGAACTTTAAGGGACTTAGAGATTGCTGAGTTTCATCCTCTTATCAGCCAATAGAAAATGAAGTCTCAGGAAAGGAAACGGACATGTTGAAGGTGACACAGCTGACAGAGGCAGAAACCCAGAGCTCTCAGTCCCAAGCTCTCTTCCTATAGATCTTTATGTTGGATTTCAGATGCTCCTCTCTTGACGCTGGCCCTGGGCTCACCCTCTGGGAACTCTCAGAGCAGCTGTGTCCTTCAAGTCTATACTTCTCCAGGCTAAATTCTCTTGATTTCTTTTTCTGGTCAACCTTTGTTTATTATTTATGTATTTCTTTATTTTGAGGTGGAGTTTCACTCTTATTGTCCAGGATGGAGTGCAATGGCGTGATCTTGGCTCACTGCAACCTCCACCTCCCGGGTTCAAGCCATTCTCTCACCTCAGCCTCCCAAGTAGCTGGGATTACAGGCATGTGCCACCATGCCCAGATAATTTTTTTTTGAGATGGAGTCTTGCTCTGTTGCCCAGGCTGGAGTGCAATGGTGTGATCTCCACTCACCACAACCCCTGCCTCCTGGGTTCAAGTGATTCTCCTGCCTCAGCCTCCACAGTAACTGGGATTACAGGTGCGTGCCACCAGGCCCAGCTAATTTTTTTTGTATTTTAGGTAGAGATGGGGTTTCTCCATGCTGGTCAGGCTGGTCTTGAACTCCCAACCTCAGGTGATCTGCCCACCTCTGCCTCCCAAAGTGCTGAGATAACTGGCATAAGCCACCACGCCAGACCCTTTGTTTATTCTTTAAAAACTCAACATTTTTTATTCCCTCTTCTCTGAGAAAGCTCTCAGGCTAAGTGGGGAGTCCAGCCCTGTCCTGGGAGAGATTCTGGTCTAATGGGGAGTCCTGCCCTGTCCTAGAGAGAGCTCCATGCACTGGGGAAGCCCAGAGTATGATAGGAAGTCCACAAGGCACAGGAGGCGGGCCCAGCCGCCTCAGGATGGCTTTGCCTGCCGTCTGGCTGCTTCTCCATTCCCAGACCCCCTCCCTCCGTGGACCTTGAGTGACACCTGTTTCTGAGTCCCCTGGGCCAATAAAAGCACTGCTCTGACAGCCAGGAAATTTTACAAGGAGCGATCAGGCTTCAAGGTGGTGGGAAGCCGCCGTGGCCTCCAGACAAGGGAACAAGAAAGAGCCCAGGAATGTGCCCAGGAGAACAGCTGCAGGAGGATCAGAACGGGAGGGAGGCCTGGAGCCAGGCAGCTCGGATATCACCTCGGACAAGAGGGGAGGTAATGAGATGAGCTGGCTGCCGCCGCCTGCCCCCTTCCCCTTGGGGTCTCCCTCAAAGGAAGCGAAGGGCTGCACTCTGGGAGTGGGGACAGGGGGCAGACGGGTGTCCGCTGGGTCCTGGAGTGCTGAACACCCCTTGCTTCTAGGATTGTCCCAGTTGCTTTCAAATTCCAGCTTCTGACTCAACTTGTTCCTTCCCCTGGATGGAAAGGATGTGGGTTTTGCCAGCTGCTGGGCCTGGCTCAGCCCCCATCCAGCTTGGGACCCTGGCCAAGCTGCTTCTCTGAACTTCCAGTTTCTGTACCCGTGGCTTGCAGGGGGTGACCATACTGACCCGACAAGGTGGTCTGAGCTTCCACCAGGTCACGTGTGAGAAGCAGCCCAAGCAATGCCACTGGCACCAAGTGGGTGCCAGGCAAGGGCTGTTTCCTCTTGGATGGAAGTGCTCACTGTCAGCAGTTTGGGGTGGCCCCTCTGCAGGCCGCTCTGACTCCCTGAGCACTGCTTAGATTCTGGTAACGAGGATCTTTCTTCTCTCTCAATGCCTCCCCATCCATGGAGAAGGCAGCCCGGGAATGGATTCCCACAAGAACCATCCATCACAAGCTGTCCCAGTTCTTCCTCCTCCATCCCCAACCCTCCAGCCTCTGCCCTTTCCTGTCAGGCCCCCAGAGAGGCTCCTGCACTTGGAGAACAACTGTAGGCCTCCTGGAATTCAAGAGCTTGGTCTGGGGAGGTAAGGCAATGCCCCCAAGCCCCCTGCGGCAGGCCTTTGCCCCCAGCCACCAACCCAGGGCAGGTAGGCAGTCCTCAACAGGTTCTGGGAGTTGTGTCGACAAGCAATTGTAGGAGGCGCTTGCTCTTCTCCCCTCTTCCTTCCCACACACTGAGGCTGTGGAGGGGATGTTCAGGGTCTTCAGGGGCTGCCCACCCTGCCCTGATGCATCTAACCTGCCTGCCCCGTCTGCTTGGATGCTTCCCGTAATGGGACACTCATCGCCCAGCTGAGGAAGCTAGGCTTGTTTGGAAATTTTCCTCCCGATCACTTCCTCTGCTCATCAGAAATTTGGAGATTTTTATACTCCCCAAACCCTCTCTTCTGGCTGAACTAATGCCCTCTCTCCCTCCCTTCTTTCTTCCTTTGTGAGATGGAGTCTCGTTCTGTTGCCCAGGCTGGAGTGCAGTGGTGTGATCTCGGCTCACTACAACCTGCCCCTCCCCAGTGCAAGTGATTCTCCTGCCTCAGCCTCCCAAGTAGCTGGGATTATAAGCGCCCGTCACCACGCCGGTCTAATTTTTGTATTTTTAGTAGAGACGGGGTTTCACCATGTTGGCCAGGCTGATCTTAACTCTTGACCTCAAGTTACCCGCCTGCCTCAGCCTCCCAAAATGCTGGGGTTACAAGTGTGAACCTCTTAACTCTGCATTAACTGCTGGTGGCATTACTTGTCTACACAACCCCCTGAACCTGGTGCAGACCCCCAGAGGGGGTCCCGTTAAACCCACTGACCTTGGCCATCCTGAACTTCTGAATCTCTGGAGTATACCTGCAGCACCAACACCAGGATGCCTCCTCACCTGCACACGCGCCTCGGTCAGCTTGGTCCTCTGCGCCAGCTCCTCGCGGGTGTAGATGTCTGGGTAGTGGGTCCTCTCAAAGGCCTTCTCCAGCTCCTCCAGCTGCTCGGCCGTGAATGTGGTCCGGCTGCGGCGCTGCTTGCGCTTCAGCGGGAGGTCAGGTTCCGACTCCACGTCCGAGCCTTCGTCCAGCCGGTTCCCTACAGCAGGAGGAGAGGGAGGGAGAGGGCAGGGGCTTAGAGAGATGGAAGGGTGCTGGGGACTGGGAGGAGAGCACAAAGGCACATGTGTGGCCACCTAGGACCCGTCACTGCACTGAGGATCAGACCCCTCCCCAGCGCAAGGAAGAAGGATGTTCCCCCAGCATTGTTTATCAGTGTGAAGGTCAGGAAGCAACCTCCGTGCCCAACCCTAGGGTATCACTTAAATACTTTCTTGCAAAGCCTTTCTCTTAAAAAAAAAAAAAAGTCCCCTCTGGTTGGGCATTTTGGTTATTTCCACTGCCATGCAAGGAGGTCCATGACATAAGACTCAAGGGGTGGTGTCATGGTGAGACGCATTTGACAAAATCCACAGAGCTATATTCTCAGTTAAAAGGGCAGAATTTTACTGTATATTAACTATACCTCAATAATCCCGACTGTAAGAAAAAGCCAGCCAGGTATGTTGGCTCATGACTGTAATCCCAGCATTTTGGGAGGCTGAGGCAGGAGGATTGCTTGAGCCCAGGAGTTCAAGACCAGCCTGCACAGCATAGCAAGACCCCACCTCCAGAAAAAAGCAAGAAAATTAGCTGGGTGTGGAAGTGCATGCCTGTAGTCCTAGATACTCAAGAGGCTGAGGTAGGAGAATCACTTGAGCCTGGGAGTTCCAGGTTATAGTGAGCCAATCACACCACCACACTTCAGCCTGGACAACAGAGCAAGACCCTGCCTCAAAAAAAGAAAAAGGCAAGGCAGAAACCAGTGTGCAAAGATAGATCCCACTTTTGGACAAAGCACACAGGACACATTAGGAAGCACTGTACCCAAAAAATAACCGATGCTAACCTCCGGGGCCACAGGACTTTTGTTTTCTTCTTTATGCTTGTTTACATTTTAGCATTTAAAGAATAGTGATCATTTAAACAGCAATGTATTGCATTTTAGGAAGTAAGGAAAGAAGGAAGGCGGGAAGAAAGCAAGTGAAGGGGAAAGCAAGTGGATGCGCCCGGAGCTGCCCGTCAGCAAGCTTGGATTCCAGGCTTGGCTCTGCTCCTAAATGCGGGTGACCCTGGGAAGGCCACCTCTCCTCCTCGGGCCTCATTTTCCCCATTTGTGACACGAAGGGTTTGGATTAGGTGACTTCCACTGACAAGCTCTTTCTGGGACGTCCCAGGGTCTCTGAGTGATTCCCCTGGGCTAGAGGAGGAGATCTCAACCGAATGACCTTGGTCAAGACCATGGACCCCACTCCATCATTCCCATTAATCTTCACCATGGAGACTGGGGGTGGGTGAAGGCCTTTTTCTTCCTGGGCTTGAAGACCACAGAAGGTTGGAGCCAGCGCTTGCTTCCCAGGCCTGGTTGGGGTTATCAGGCCGGGAATCTGTTTTAGCCCTGGGCCCAGGCGAGGGAGGCCGCAGGAAGTGCCTGCTCAGCCTCCTTAGCTGTGGGGGCTGAGATACCCAGGGACTGGCTCCCTGTCCCCATCAATCCTATGCCTACTGCCCACCTCTGACGCAGCAGAGGGGATGCTAGCAGGGCATCTCCCAGCGAGGGCTCGGAAGCTGCCCCTCAGCAGCCCCTGGGGAGCTGTGGGGAGCAGGGAGAAGAGGAAGAGGAGAGGGAGATGGGAAAGAGAGCAGACACTCAGAGGTTACCTTCCTTCCCCCCTACTCCTGCTTTCTCCTTTTTCTCATTTGCCTTCATTTCTTTCTTCCCCTTCCTCTCCTTCTCCATCTCTGGTATTCCTGGAAGCGCTTTTACATTTTTGTCATTCACTCATTCACTCCCAACCCCAAAGCGTTTATTGAGTACCTGGTATGCACCTGAAGGGTTTAGGTATGCAGTGGGCAAGGAAGGACCTGAGCCCGGGCTTGAAGCACTCAGCCTGAGTCAAGCTAGAAGATCTTGGGAGACCTCGTGCTGGCACCAAAGATGGGAGAAACTGAGTCCCAGAAGGGTAACGTGAAGTGCACTCAGACTCTGCTCCCCTCCCCTGACCCCTTCCACCATTACAAAGATCCCCTTCCTCCCCATCGCTTCAAGTGTTAGTTATATAAATAGGCCTAGGCTCCTTCCCCGAGGGGCAAACCCCTCCTCTCCTCAACAAAAACAAAAACAGAAACTAGTATAGCCTTAGATGTTAAGTGAAGGTGAAGGGAAAGACACTGCAGACAGAGGCAAGAGCAGGTGCAAAGGCCCGGCGTGTCAAAAGGCATTCTGGGTAATTTAATCATGGGGCCACATTCAGAGCCAGGAACCAGGTGGGTGTGGCCGGGGTGTGGGAGGTCATGAGCCTGGAGGGTCATCCATCTTGGCAATGCCTCTCTGCCCTGGGCCCACTTCCTTCCATCCTGCTAATCTTCTCCGTTGGAAAGTTATCCTTGCTTTTTGCCGGCCAGTGCCAGGTGGTTTCTGACTGTGATGCCATGCCACACAGCAAAGGAACAGATTGCAAGGGAGTCCTGCCTTCATTGTGGCCTGCCTCAACCCCACGGGCAGAGACCTGGGGCCAGATCTAACTCCCTCCTCTGCCCTTGCCCTTCCTGCCAGGGCTGCCAGCTACCCAGCGCCCCCAGTCACTGTGGGGAGACCATGGTGGGCACAGCTGGCATCCTGGGGCCCCTTACCCACTATGACTAGGGCTCAGAGCTAAATACAACTAATGCCAAGAATTCAATTCCTGAAATGCACTGCATAACCTCCGTGTTCTGATGGTGACAAAGAGAGCCAGTCTTTGGGGCTTCAGAAGAGAGGAGCAGGCATTTGTCAGGCAGGCAGGGAGGTCAGCCCTTGGATGGGGAATGGGGCCCCAGATTCAGTTCTCCAGTGACGATACTCGAGCTTGGATGGGAGCTGAGTGGGATGGGGAACAGAGTTGGCGGGAATACAGTCTCTGGGCAGATTGTCCTCAGAGCTGTGAGGTCCAGAGATGAGGGCAGACGCAGGCCTTACCCTCGGAGAGCCCCAGTCTGATGGAGGAGGCACAGCCTTATCCTGGGAGAAATCCTAGTCTTTTAAATTTATTTTTCATTTTTATTTTTTTGAGAGGAAGTTTGTCTCTGTCACCCAAGTTGGAGTGCAGTGGCACCATCTCTGCTCACTGCAACCTCCACCTCCCGGGTTTCAAATGATTCTTGGGCCTCACCCTCCCGAGTAGGTGGGACTACAGATGTGCACCACCACGCCCAGCTAACTTTTGCATTTCTAGTAGAGACAGGGTTTCACCATGTTGGCCAGACTGGTCTCGAACTCTGGTCTTGAACTCCTGACTTCAGGTGATCCTCCTGCCTCAGCCTCCCAAAGTGCTGGGATTAAAGGTGTGAGCCACTGCGCTGGGCCTGGAAATCCTGATCTGATTGAGTCTCCATTCAACACTAGAGCAGCGCTCTAGTTTCTGTGATGATGGAAACATTCTAGATTCGCAGTGTTCAATATGGCAGTACTAGCCACAGGTGGTTTTGAGCACCTGAAACTTCCCTATTGCAACTGAAGAACTTCGTCTTTCACTGTATTTAATTTCAATTCAAATTCACACAGTCACGCGGGGCTGGTGGCCACCACCGAGGCCAGCACACAGCACACACCGAGACGGTCACAAACACAGTTGTTCTCTCTTTTTAACAAAGAAAGGGCAGGGCTCAAGCTCATAGCTTCCTGTGTGCAAATCTCTACATAGAACTTAACAATGTTGCTTGTTTTTATGCTATTTATGGTTTTTATGGTCTCCATCTATTTATAGGAAATGATACTCATTTTCCATTCATAAGAGCATTAATATCCTTGAATTAGGTTTTTAAAGGTGCTTTTAGGCTGGGCGCAGTGGCTCATGCCTATAATCCCAGCACTTTGGGAGGCCAAGGCAGGCAGATCATGAGGTCAGGAATTCGAGACCAGCCTGGCTGATATGGTGACACCCCATCTCTACTAAAAATACAAAAATTAGCTGGATGTGGTGGCACGCACCTGTAGTCCCAGCTACTCAGGAGGCTGTGACAGAAGAATTGCTTGAACCTGGGAGGCGGAGTTTGCAGTGAGCTGAGATCGTGCCACTGCACTCCAGCCTAGGCAACAGAATGAGACTCCATCTCAAACAAACAAAAAAAAAAAAAAAGAAAAGAAAAGAATAAAGTAAAATATTAAGGAAATAATAGGACAAGAGATAGGGTTGTGACCAAAATCGTGAATGCAGTTAGCAAATGACCAACATTTATTTGCTTTATGCCACTGAGCGAGAAAATTAAAGGTGCTTCTGCCAAGCCCCTGGCCTTAGCGCCTTCTCATGCTTCCTCTGATCCCTCTGTCCTGCAAGTCACCTGCAGCTTTCTATACTCACCACGGAGTTCTGGGTCTAATTCCTTCCTGTGTCCCTGTCCCTCCCACCCCTTATTCTGCAGGGATTTGGGGAACTCCAGAGAGATGCCTGGACCGAAGCCCAGACTGGGAAAGGCCAAGCAGGGCCCACAGGTCTCTCTTGTCCGAAAGGAGCTAGCCTGATCCTCGTGGATGTTGGAGGTTGCCATAACAACCCTCTGGATACTGAGTGGGGAGGGCAGAGCTCTGTCTCGCTGCCGACTGAGATCCAGAGAGATCTTAAGAGAACAGAATTGAAGTTTGTTTGTGACTTCAGCCCCTGAAAAAGAGCTTCCACCACCTGCCTTGGCCAAGCTCAGGGAAAGAGACCCCCATTCTAGAAACCTCTGTGCCAGCCTTTATAGCTCTGTGAAGCTGGGACTACTGACTCCTTTACAAATAGGTATACCGAGGCTCAGAGAGGTTCAGTCACTTGGATGGAAGACACACAGCCAGTAAGCCCTGGAGAGCGATGGGCAAGAAGGGATAGATTGGGAGGGAGTTTGAGGGCCCTCTGGGGCAGCTCCAGTCTAATCAGGAGTCCTGGTCTCGGCGGCCTGAGACCTGGCTTCTGGGCTCTGTCTTTCCCTAGCCATGTGGTCTTGGACAAGTCGTTCCCCTTCTCAGGACCTTGGTTTCCTCAGCTATAAAAAGAGGATAACAATACATCCTCGTATGCCTCCCTGGATGGCTTTGAGAAGGAAATGAAATAAAGATGATGGGCTGTGCGTGGTGCCTCAAGCCTGTAATCCCAGCACTTTAGAGGAAGGGGTGGGCAGATCACCTGAGGTCAGGAGTTCAAGACCACCCTGGGCCACATGGTGAAACCCTATCTCTACTAAAAATACAAAAATTAGCCAGGCATGGTGGTGCATGCCTATAATCCCAGCTACTTGAGAGGCTGAGGCAGGAGAATTGCTTGAACCTGGGAGGCAGAGGTTGCAGTGAGCTGAGATCGCACCATTGCACTCCAGCCTGAGCATCAGGAGGTGGAGGTTGCAGGAGAATCACTTCAACCCAGGAGGTGGAGTGAGCTGAGATCACCCCACTGCACTTCAGCCTGGGTGACAGAGCGAGACTCTGTCTGAAAAAATATAAATAAATAAATAAATAAATAAAATAAAGATCATGGGAGTAATTTGCAACTTCAAGGACCCATGAAGGCTATTACTATCATTGGTGCTAAGGATATTGACAGTGGTGATGACAGAAAAGGAAGAGGGTAGGAGGTACAGAGCCAAAGCAGCGTGAGAGGGGACACAAAGAGCCCCAATGCCACCACATCAGCCTCGCTTCAGCTTCCTGCACACCCACTTTCTTGGGGTACCCTTTCCCCTCCCTATCCCTGGACATGCTTTTCCCTCAGAGTTGAATTAATCAGCAGGATTAGGTGGAATTGGCCAGAGAGGCCCTGCTGGTGAGGGCTGAGTCTTCTGTGTACCAAAAGCTGGTCACCTCGGTGAAGCCTGGGCAGCCGGTTCGGAGAGGGGATCATGGGGAGAGTGAACGTGGGAATGCATTCATCAAACGGCAGCCAGATTCAGGCTGCGCAGCGGGGAGCAGCCCCATGGCCAGCCCCAGCTCCTGACCCCACACTCTCAAACAGCTAAGGAATGGGATGGTCCCAGGGGCTGCTGGTCTGGAGATTGCCCCAAAAGAGGATACGGGGAGAGATGCTCTCTCTGGGTTCCTGGATCCTAGCTTCAGTTAGGGATGTGGGACGGTCCATACTGAGCAAAGAAGAATTGCAGCTCCTACCTGAGAGACCTCCTAATCTCATGGGGGAGAAACAGCCTCTGTTTTAGAAAGCTCCCAGTCTGATGGAGGAGGTATCACCCCTGTCCTGGGGGTTTTCCATTCCAGTGGAGGAAACACTGCCAGACAAACCGGGGCACAGGATAGACGTGAAACATCAAGGCAGCTCGTGACGCGTTAAAGCAGCAGAGCCTCAGGACAGAATGAGGGGCGGAAGGTGCTGGGAGCAGTTTGCGTTGTTAAAGCTTTGGGGTGGGGAGGGGAGCAGGAGCAAGTTCAGCTCTAGGCTGAGGTGATGATGGTAAGGGTGATGGACAGAAGGTTGCCGTGGACAGCTCTCATCACCTCTCCCTCAGCCTCTGCCTCCTCCTTCAAAGCCTCCTTTTACAGCCACTGACCTCTGGAAGTCATCACTGACTGCCAGGGTGTGCCAGGAAGCCTCAGCCATGCCAGCAAGGCCTCAACCACCATTGGCCCTGCCCACGTGTCCCTGCTCACTGTGCCATCCCATGCAGTTCCCTGTCCAGCCAATCACGGCTTCTGTGAGGGAGTGAGCCAGGTGGGTCTTGCCTTGAGGCCTTTAAACATGAGCTTCCTTCTTCCTGGGAGTGCACACCCAGCACCATCCAGCTCTTGGGCTGCCTCCCCCAGCAAGGCTTCCCGGGCCCACCCAAGGTGGTATCAGTTCCCCTCCTTGGGGTTCTCAAAGTTCATCAGGAGACATTGAACTTGACCGTTGACGGGTCTGTCGGTCTCATTGGGCTGGGAGATCCTTGCGTGTGGCAGGGACTGTGCCTGGGACCCAGCACGTGCTCAATAAAGGCCTCTTGGATGAACAGAGCTTGCAGAGCGATCACCAAGTTCCCCTTGAACTCTGACACGCTGCAGCCGTCACCCCCCTGCACTTGTGCACAGCACTCTACAGTTTACACTCCTTTTTGTTGTCCCAATACAGTCTGTCCCAATAAGGGGAGGGGAAGGCAGGCAGCCTTATCCCCATTTTACAGATGTTCAGTGGAGTCCCAGGGCAGTGAAGCCGCAAAGTAAACCTAGGACTCGGGGCTCCCAGCCAGGAGAAGGACAGTTTGCCTACAGCAAGTTCCCGGGTATGGAAAATTCCATCTCTGATCCTGAAAACCAATGTGGCTTGTCTTCCCTCCCAACCTTTCCCTCCTCCCTTTTTTTGCCAGAGGAAAAGCCTTGAAATAAGGTGGTCACAATCTCTGGACCTACCCAGCTCACAGAGGACCAAGAAGAAGCTGACTCATCTCCAAATCACTGACCCCCGCGCATCAGTGGAGGCCGGCAGCGGCCCTGAGGTTTGGGGTCCTTCTCTCAGCCTCCCTCACACCCCACAGAAACCCTCCCACACCTGCTCCTGCACTCCTCTCTCTCACAGCCTCCCAGCCCAGCTTTTATTACAGTTTAACATAGGCCCCGGCGTGGAGCTGCGGCAGAGAAACGAATCACATAATAGTTGATATGCGTTTTAATCAAGTAATTCGGGCAGAGCTGAGAGCTGGCGAGTGTGGGCCAGGCGTCCCTGAATACCAAACAGGCCTGGGCGCAGCTCTCAGAAAATGGAAAAGTCATTTACAGCTCAGCTGGGGGCCCGGCAAGCCGGGGCCAGGGCAGGAGCCCTCCCTGCCCCTCCAAGGGAACCGCTCAGCTGTAACCAGCGCACGGTGCGCTGCGTGGGGCTCTGGCATGTCTGTGGGAGTCAGACCGCACGCCAGGACAAGGCAGCAGGGAATCGGACAGAGAGGCAGGGGCTTGGACTCCTAGTTCAATCTCCCTGGGGGCCCAGGAGAGGATAAAGCATCCCACTACAGTCCACTACTGCCCACACTCCTCTTGGGTGCTTGTCTCAGTGCTGGGCACCACACCCAGCCGGCGCTGTCCTTCGTACCCCTCACCTCTCCCTTCACGCCTCCCATGCAGTCAGCCCAGCATCGAGGCCAGGAGATTCCCAATCCCTGTTAGCTTGGAACCTGTCCTGGCATCTGACCACCCCAGCTCTTCCTGGACTCCAGCTGCCATCTTGTCCCCCAGCAATGGCAGGCCTTTGCACAGCCTGTGCCCTCTCCCCACGCCCCTCCCACCCTCCTCAAGGCCTGGTGAACTCCTGCAGTCTGCAGCTGGTCAGGCCAAGGAGAGCGGGCACTGAGGAGCACAGACTCGGGGCTCAGTATGCCTGGATGCTGTGGCCCCCATATGTGCAAAATACAAATAATAAAAGAGAAGCCCCTGACCCTCCCTCAGCACGTATCACAGTCAAACCTGCTATGTATTCTGTCCTGTCATCTGTCCCCAGCACCCATCCACCACCCACTGCTGGTTCCACAAGTACGGGCATTTTTTTTTTTGAGAAAATCTCCCTGTGTTGCCCATGCTTAAGTGCAGTGGCTCAATCTCAGCTCACTGCAACCTCTGCCTTCCAGGATCAAGTGATTCTCCTGCCTTAGCCTCCCTAGTAGCTGGAATTACAGGTGCCTGTCACCACACCCGACCAATGTTTGTATTTTTAGTAGAGACGGTGTTTTGCCATGTTGGCCAGGCTGGTCTCAAACTCCTGACCTCAGGTGATCTGCCCACCTCAGCCTCCGAAGTGCTGGGATTACAGGCATGAGACACCGCACCCTGCCACTGGGTACCCTTGACTGTTTTTTCCTTCGTTGCTGAATCTCCAGTGCTCTGCACAATTGGGCACTCAAACTTTGTTGCATGAATGAGTGGAAGATGAAATGAGTCAGTATCCTGCGGCGCATAAAGTAGTGCTGGGTTGGTAACAACAGAATGTTCAAGGAAAACGAAATTTACAAAGACAGCAGTGCTGGGGACAGGTAAGTCTTCCTCGGTGCTCTCCTCCCTCTGGGTCTAAGGTATCCACAGCTGCATCCTCATTGCTGGGACAGAGCAAAACTATACGCGCTTGATTCATTTCAAATGTCTGGGCACCCACTCAGTCCCAGTGTCTGGGAGTTTGAAGGTGAAATCAACCCAGCCCTGCTCTGAGGGTGCAGGGAAGGTGGGTGGAGGGAAGGCCAGTCCTGGATGGAGCCACTGAGCTGACTGCCTGACCAGTTGGCCCTGCTCTGGTTTCTGGCTGTACCTGACCAATCCCCTGACTCCCACCCACTTCCCACCACACACATACTCCCCTGTCCTGGTGAGCAGGGACCCCAGCCAGGTGCCCTGCCCCATCCAGGCAGCTGGGCAGCCGTGAGGGGCCAGGTGGAGAAGCAGATTAAGTGGGGATACAGGAGCAGGGAGGTGGCTCTGTATATACAACCCCTCAGACCCGTTCTTGACAGATGGGATCTCCATCAGCTACCCAGGTCCTGCCTGCACTGCCCTGCCCCCACAGCCCCACAGCGCCTCCTCTCTCCCCTTCCCTGGCAGGCCCAGGAGGGGCCAGGAATGTCTTAAGGCCACAGCACATCTGGGGAGTCCATTACCTCCAACCCTTGGACCAAGGCTACACCACCAAGTTGCTGGCCCCAGAGGAGGGGACAGGAGCTCAGAGTCTCAGGGACTTGCCCAGGGCCACTGTCCAGAAGGTGGCAGGGCGGGGATTCTAATATGGGGTTTTCTAGGGCTGGAGTCCCGCCCACTTCAGGTGGCTCCCCGCCCACCCAGTTCTCCACTGGGAAGAAGACAGGGTGAACTGGAATCGATCCAGTGGAGAACTCTTCCTGCTTCTTCTCAAAGGGGATTCTAGAAAGGGGGCAACATGGCTGCTCCCCCACCATGGGGCCCAGCAGCTGGCAAAGTGAGAGACCTCTCCATGCTGATGTCTGAAGGGTCCCACGGGCCCCTAACCAGAACCCAGACCTCAGGCTCTGTGGCCGGGTCCTCCAGCTGCCCCAGAGGCCTCCTGGGGGCTGGGAAGCATTGGCAACATGAGGATCCAAATAGGCTCTGTCTGACTCCAAATCCTACGCTGTCTCCCAGGGACTGAGAGAGGCCCACAGGTTCAGTTTCACTCTTCCAACTTAAGGAGAAGAGGGAGGGAGGAAAGTATCTTTGGGAAAGCCAGAGTTGGACTCTCACCTTGTTCACAGAACTTTTTCTTTTCCAGGGAGTTCTCATGGAACCCCATCAGGCTGCGTTTTAAAATTCTAAGCCCGGCCAGGCGCAGTGGCTCATGTTTGTAATCCTGGCACTTTAGGAGGCCAAGGTGGGTTGATTGCCTGAGGTCAGGAGTTCGAGACCAGCCTGACCAACATGGTGAACCCACCATCTCTACTAAAAATACAAAATTAGCCGGACGTGGCGGTGCATGCCTGTAATCCCAGCTACTTGGGAGGCTGAGGCAGGAGAATCGCTTGAAACCAGGAGGCAGAGGTTGCAGTGAGCTGAGATTGCACCATTGCACTCCAGCCTGAGCAACAAGAGCAAAACTCTGTATCAGAAATGAAAATGAAAATAAAATAAAATAAAGTTATAAGCCCTAAGTAGATGATTTGCACCACAAAATGTGATGTAAGTGGAAGGTGCAGTGGGGCATTCTCTGTGCTAACAGCATGGTACTGTCCTCAGACACTAGAGGGCACTGTGTATACATTCCTGCCGGGAAGGAGTCTTTCTAGGAAGAAGGAAGTAGTACTGCTTGAAATGGTACTGTGTAGTTGCATGGACAGAATTCAGAGCCCTGTATTCTCATGACGGACCCAGAGCTCTTTCTTCTGCACCAAGCTGTGAACCAAGCACAAGGGCACGTATGGGAGAGAAGAGAAGGGGTGTAGAGGGCTGGAACCATCTGAGCCAAGGCACTTAGGGAAGGCTTCCTGGGTGCAGGGAGTTCAAAACCAAGGTCCTCTCCCTTGAAGCAAGAGGTTGAAGCTGAAGATGTCACGAGGACTTTTCCAACTCAGTCTCTTTATCCTGCTGGTGTCCTGTGCAGCTACTGTGGGGTTTTGGAAGGGGTGGCAGCTGTGGATTAGTGAGGAGGGTGAGGTGGGACATTTTAAGAGGGCACCTTGGGGGTAGGGGCAGGCCTGCTGTATGAGGAGCTCAGCTCAAACTCTTTTTTTTTTTTTTTTTTTTTTTT
>CAUYLG010069559.1:0-12085 GCA_963573385.1 Cacajao melanocephalus | reverse complement strand
AAAAGACATTCACAAGATGCTGAAATTTAAAATAATTTTAAAAATTTAACCACTTATGTAGAAGTGGAATATGGTTTTCAAATATATAAAAATAGTTGCAGAAACTAGACCCCTTCCTGACATCTTACACTAAAATTAACTACAGATGGATTAAAGACTTAAACATAAGACCTAACACCATAAAAACTCTAGAAGGAAACCTAGGCAAAACCATTCAGGACATAGGCATAGGCAAGGACTTCATGATTAAACCACCAAAAGCGTTGGCAACAAAAGCCAAAATAGACAAATGGGATCTAATTAAACTCCAGAGCTTCTGTACAGCAAAAGAAACAATCATTAGAGTGAACCGACAACCAACAGAATGGGAAAAAAATTTGCAATCTACCCATCTGACAAAGGTCTAATATCCAGAATCTACAAAGAACTAAAACAGATTTACAAGAAAAAAATAAACCAATTCAAAAGTGGGTGAAGGACATGAACAGACACTTTTCAAAAGAAGACATATAAGAGGCCAACAAACATATGAAGAAATGGTCATCATCACTGGTCATGAGAGAAATGCAAATCAAAACCACATTGAGATACCATCTCACGCCAGTTAGAATGGCGATCATTAAAAAATCTGGAGACAACAGATGCTAGAGAGGACGTGGAGAAATAGGAACACGTTTACACTGTTGGTGGGAGTGTAAATTAGTTCAACCATTGTGGAAGACAGTGTGGCGCTTCCTCAAGGACCTAGAAATAGAAATTCCATATAACCCAGCAATCCCATTACTGGGTATATATCCAAAGGACTATAAATCATTCTATTATAAAGACACATGCACACGTATGTTCATTACGGCACTGTTTACGATAGCAAAGACCTGGAACCAACCCAAATGCCCACTGATGATAGACTGGACAGGGAAAATGTGGCACACATACACCATGGAATACTATGCAGCCATAAAAAACAATGAGTTCATGTCCTTTGTAGGGATGTGGATGAACCTGAAAACCATCATTCTCAGCAAACTGACACAAGATCAGAAAATCAAACACTACATGTTCTCACTCATAGGCAGGTGTTGAACAATGAGAACACATGGACACAGGGAAGGGAGTATCACACACTGGCATCTGTTCAGGGGGATTGGGGAGGGACAGTGGGGGGTAGGGAGGTTGGGGAGGGATAACATGGGGAGAAATGCCAGATATAGGTGACAGGGGGATGAAGGCAGCAAATCACATTGCCATGTATGAACCTATGCAACAGTCCTGCATGTTCTTCACATGTACCCCAGAACCTAAAGTGCAATAAAAAAAAAAATATATATATATATATATATATATAAACTTTAAAACTTATAGGAAATCAGTACAAACTGAATTAGGATTACACTATAATATACACAGGGAGGGGCAAATCCTTTATGAAAAATGAACAAGGGCCATTATTCAAAAGTATATTACTTATGAAAATAATATATTCCTGAAAGGATATATGCAAATTTCAATTTCATAAATGAAAACATATTTGAAATTTCTCAGAGACAAGCAGTGGTTTTTCATTTTTGTTTTGTTTTGTTTTTTGTTTTTGCTTTTTGCTCAATCTTCTTACATATGCACATTAAGAACTCTGATGGTATGTGTTTCTCAGTCTATGTGACAGTCTTCACCGTTTAAGTTGGAAAGCTATAAAAATCTCAATTCCTATCATTATTTTCTTGAAGGACTAATAGCTATTGCAGAAAAATGGCACTTTATATACTATTTAATGAGAAGATGAAACAATTGGTCATCTATCATTTATTTTAAAATTGTATTTATTTCTGTTTGTTTTGCATATTTTGTCATGTCTATTCCTATTTTCAGCATATAGTTAATAAGAAAGCCAATTTCCCATTTTCTGAGGTGCTACATCATACAGTTTTTTCAAAGCCTATTTAATTTTTTTCTCTATGTCCTGATAAAGGGATACATTTTAATGTATATTTTAAAATAACCTTTAATAAAGATTTTATACTGCAGTGATAACCAGCTCACAGAAGTAAGCCACTTTCATTGAGTGAAATAATCCTGCTGTCATATTAAATAATTTTCCACTTACGAGATAATGCTTTTGCAAACTATACTTGAGCACATTTCAAAATTTTAATCATTCATCATCTATGCCTAAATGGAGATTTACCCAGAAATCAGGTGGGCAAGTAATCAATTTGTAAACTTAAAGTATTTTAAATCTTTTTTTTTTAACTTTCTATTTATTGGAGTCAAAGTTCAGGATCCTAAGTAATCAATTCTATAAAGAAATCTATCCAAATATTTAAAAATAATTTTATTATCAATTTAAATATTTGAACATTAACAATAAGGAAGTTAAATTTAATTAAAACATTATAATAGCAATATTGTCCACATTTTATTTAAAACAAGACTCTTAATATTTAACTTTATTAAATAATTTTGTTCACAAATTTAGTAACATTTTAGTAATTCACATCAGACAAATCTATTCCGAGTATTAATGGAGACCCCAAATGTATGCCAATTGCTTCAAATATGTTTCCAAGTGAAAGGTCTGCTGTAGAAACCAGGAAGAAACAATGCTGAAAGAGTCTAGTAGCATAATCCTGTTTTTATCATCTATTTGTGAACAAGCATATAGGCTAAAGTTAAGTTTGCTCTAGTAACTCTTGAAACAGACAGATAGAATGCTAATACATGCAGTCACTATAAGATAACACATAATTAAAGATGTTTTCCAAAAGCATTTAAAGTCCATAGTACTATATTTTAAAATAAAATTGCTATGATTGACTAATTTATCTTAATACAGTTATCTGATATGGATGGTTTTAGGGATAGTAAATAATTTACTGTACAACAAAAGGTCTAACTGCTTACAAAATGACAGTCTATGAACATGCAATGGGCACTTACCAAAGCCCTACATGTCATTTCCATAATGTCTACGGGTGGTCCAGGAGTGCCGTGGATCTCAAGATTATAGCAGATTCTTAAATTGCTAAATTTATCATCTGAAAAACAGAACAAAACACCATTTTTAAATATAGACTTCAGAATACCATACTTAACATACAAATTTGAGAACCATGAACAGACATCCTTTTCGACCCTTTTTTTAAAATGGATTTTTTGTCAAGACAGCTTAAGAAAAGATGAGAAGCTGTTTTTATCACAGTTAGTGAGGAATGAGAGAAGCTCCATCCTTGCATGGCCAAGAAGAGTATCCTATACAAGCTCCTGGTCCTACACCTTTGCCAGTAACTCATTAAGTTCTTCCCTAAAATGAATTTCAGAATGTTTTGAGTTAATGATTAATGTTTCAAAAAGAAATAATATTTTTTCTTATTGACAAACTATTCATGTATTTGTACAAAGAAATATCTAAATAAGTCATTGCAATTCACAATGTTACATTTCCAGGACCATAAGGATCTAGTAAAAGGAGAAAGGCAAGAAAATGAGACTGCATGTTTCTGAATATGTGGAAAAGGATCCTAAGAATTTAGCATAAGGAAAGTCTGAAAGGGGCATAGACTAAGTCGTGGATAATTATTTTTATATCTTGCTTCCCTGATATTTTAAAAAGCAGGGAATTCTGCCCCTGATGATATCCAAAACCATACTCCCTCACCCTAAAACTGGAACCCCTATCAACCATAAAGGCCCTTCATAAAAAGGTGTTTTACATCCATCAAATTCAGGGGTTTTTTTTTTGTTTGTTTGTTTGTTTTTTCCTCTCTGTTCAGCTTCCCACTTGGATATTATTTTGTTTTCCAGTGTTGAATTGGGTCATAGTTTAAGATTGTCCTGCAATTTCAGTAAATTGTATATATATTCACATCAGTATTGTCATATTTAAAAGATTTCAAGAATTGTTATGCTAGATTAACTTATTTAGATAAATTGCTAACTTCTTTGGGCCTCAGTTTCCTTAGCTATGAAATAAGGAGCCCAAACTTGTGGCAGTCTCAGTGTTTCTCTCTACTAAAAATGTTTTTCATGAGTATATGTTTTGCATTGCATTGTACTGTATTGTATGACACTGTATGATATTGAATAGCATAGTATTGTGTTGTATTGTAAGTCACAGTATGGCATAGCTTTGTATTGGATTGCATGACATTGTATTTTACTGTACTGTACTGTTCTGTACCATATTGTATATTGTACTACTTTGCATCCTGTTTTAACATTTTGTTACCTAACACTTTAGGTATCAAAAATACTTACAAAATTGGTGGATTTGAGAACAATTAATATATTAAAAGTAAACAGCTAGTAAGAAGGCAAAAGAGAAAAAACAGTTACAATGAGTAAGACCCAGTTGAGTTTTTATTTCAAATAACTATGAGGAGTTCTTGAGGGCAAATCTATTTTCACATTTTGAACTGACTTCTGTACTTGTTTATTTTTCAGACATCAGTTCATTCCCTTAAAAGCAGAAATGTGCAGAAAATAAGGTTACCAAATTTATACTTATGTGAGATTATTAAGGAAGACTCTGCTCACATTTGCCCCTTCAATTTTATAAAAGCACTTTAAGTGCTTTTATGACACTTAAATGTGACTTCTCCCAAAATAAATCAAAGTTCTTAAAATGAAAAGTGTTTTCCCTTCTAGGTAGCTTATGCATATTTATCTGGGTCTTTCCAGTGTTTTAACCCACACTGAACTCACAGAGAAGATAATTCTGGAAACAGTAGCTATGACTGAGGAGATTGCTTTATGACTATGGGTTAGTACAAAGATCAGTGGAATGACTCAGGGTTTTAAGACGAGGGTTCAATCCCAATGTGACCACCATTAGCTTGTGATTTTTGGCAAAGAATCTCAAGAGTCTGCCAATTTGTGGAATGGGGACTTCATTAGTCATGGCTTTCCAGAGGGATGGAACTAGCAGGATGTGTAGAGAAGAGAGAGAAAGAAAGAGATTTTAAGGAATTGGCTCACACGACTGTGGAGTCTTGGTAAATCCAAAATCTGAAGGACATTGGGGTAGGTCAGATTTTATTTTACTAAGTTTTTCAACTAATTAGATGAAGCTCAACCATGTTATGGAGGGTAATCGGCTTTATTCGCAGTCCATTGATTCAAATGTTAATCTCATCCAAAAAACACCTTCTCAGAAACATTAAAAATGAAGTTGACCAAGTATCTGGGCCCTGTGATCCAGCTAAGTTGACATGCGAAATTAACCATAACAGGGACAGTAACACCTTTCATTTATAATTACTGTGACTATCACATGTGGCAGTGTTGTGATGTAGCTGATTTAGCTCCTACAGTGCTAAACATGTACAAAGAGTATGAATTTATTGATTAGAATGGGATTGGTGAATGATTTATTGATGAAAACAACAACAAAATAATAATGATTATTTGTTTTTTAACTCTGAACCTTAAATTAAAATATTTTTCTAATTATAAAATCAATAGCATTCACTATAGTGATTTTTGAAATTTGTAAACAGTATGAAGATGAAAGTTCTTCATAATTTCATGACCAAATGACAGCTACTTAATATATTTGTAGAACATTCCAGGCTTAAAATATCAAGAAAGACACAGATATATAGACATATATACATAAATATACTGGGATGTATACAATATACATAATTGATACATTCATATATACATACAAATATACAGATTTATATTATTCAGAAAATATATGCTATTAAAATTTTAGTTTCAAGTATTCAGTAGAAACGTCCTTAAATATATTTTTTGTATATCTTTGATTATTCTAACAAATTCCTTAGACTGAATCATTGGATTGAAAGAGATAAAAAATTCTTAAAAGTTTAAACGTACTCTCAATGTTCTCTTCAAAAAGTTTTTATCAATTTAAATTTCTGTTGTAATGCATGAGATTGCCTCTTTTTACCTGATTCTCATTAAAAGTGAGTGTTACCGTTATTTTTCATATTTCCCTATTCAGAAGGTTAAAACATTCTGATTGAGGTGTTTTCATTTCTTTGATGAGAGAAAGGCTAGAAGCTTTCACTAATCGAAAATAAATACACGGCAGAGTAGTCTTTAAAAATGGATCCATGTTATTAATACTGTCAGAGAGTGAGGATATGAAAGGGCCTGTTTGAAGAATTAGGGATACCTTTAATATTGTCAGATATACTTCTCCTAGCTTTTAATCTATCTTTCAACCTGCTACAATATGTAGGTTAGTATGTTTATTAGATATCGGTGTTTTTAAGCCTTTTAACATAAAATGATACTATTCTGATTTTTTTCAAAGTCTTCTGAACACTTTAACCCTCATGAAGGTCTTCTTTCATGGTTCTTCTGCCTTAGATATTAATGAGGATTTAAATTTTAGCATAACACATCTACAGCAATTATCTATTCCTTTGCCTCACCTGCATGATTTCACTGAAAGAGACCCTAAACCGTTATGACTCATGTTAACATTGTTTTTCTCCTAGTCTCAGCTACATAGATTCAATTGGCAACTGAATATTGGTATGTAAATGTCTTGCTGTCATATCAACATCAGGAAGTACAAAACTTTGCTAAGTGTTAAAATCTCCCAAACTTTTTTCTTTCCTTCTGAATTTCTGTCTTACTTTTTTCTATTGACCAAAATACAAACAAACTCTATTATGATTTTATGGAATCAATACTCTTTCTCTTTAGCTTTTAAAAGGACAGTCACCCAATGCTAGTGCCTAAAATATTTCTCATCTTTAGTGGTATTTCTGTATTTCCATCACCACCATAAAAGACCTAGTTGTCTTCACTTCAAACTCAGTTTGCTGTTGCAGTTGTCTAACTGGCCCAACTTCTCTTCTCTTTCCAAATCATTTTGAATATTGCCTAAATACCTCTCTTTAATCCATGGATTCTGTGATGCTTAATTTCATGTGTCAACTTTGCTGGGCTATAATGCCCTGCTGTATGAACAAACACCAGTCTAAATGTTCTTGTGAAGCTATTTTAGAAATGTGTTTGACATTTATGTTAATATAATTTGAGTAAAGCAGATTATCCTCCACAGAGTAGGCCTCCTCCAATGAGCTGAAGGGCTTAGGTGCAACCACTGATGTTCCCCCAAAGAGAGCAATTATTCCTCAAGACTGCAACATAGAAATGCTGCCTGAGTTTCCAGCCTGCCTGTCCTATCCTAGGAAATTTGGACTTCAAGGCTGCAACATTGATGCTGAATTTTTAGTCTGCTGGCTTGCCTTGCAAATTTCTGATTTACCAGCTCCCACAATGCTGTCAATTCCTTAAAATCTTTCTCTCAGTACACACAGACACACACACACACACACAATCATTTCTGTTTCTGTGAAGAATGCTATCTAATACAACTTTATTCAATAAACATTTATTCTTTTATATAAGATTTAAAATGTCTCCCCAAGTTTGACCCTGTTGAACCATGTTTCTTTACTAAGGCCTTACGTCCCTGCTACTCACCCATAAAAGAAAATCTCATTCACCTATTTCCAGGAAACCTGCCCCAAATATTCCAACTCCTTGTCACCTTATTTTCCTTGGAACTGGTACTAAGAAGACATGATGTTTAACAACATTCAAATAAAGATTTATAATACAGGGAAAAAAACAACAGTGTTTAGTTTCTTTGGCATATGAGGAAGATTGCTAGTATCTCTTATATTAAAGTAAGCAACACATATTACATTCTTAAAACAATATACTCATTAACATTTTATTAGAAATTTTCTGTATGCTTTTGTCTAATGACAGAAAAATATGTAAAGTTTTTCAATTATGAAAGAGTGGGTACCCTTCTAGCTGAAGTATTTTCACTATTGACATTAATAGCAGTGGAACTCCAGAATGTATGCTACATATAGTTAATACTGAAATAATAAAATTCTTACAGGCATATACAACACAAATTTGGATATATATTATGCATATAAACTATTTCATTCAAAAGTGAATGATGATTTGGATTTATCCAAATTGATAATGAAACTGTCATAATACATTTACCTGAGTCTCCAGAATCAAAAGTGCTAGATTGTTCTGTTATTGAATCAAGAAAGGAGGTTGCTCGATTTTGATCTGTGTCTTCCTCATAATCATCACGGTTCCTTCTTATAAAAGAAAATGTAATTGTACCTACAACACATAAATACAAGATGCCGGATTCATTAGGGATTAGTTTTCTAAAGCAAAAGCTAAGCTTCAGATATTAAAGTTACTCTAGCTTAAAACATATAAATATAAAGCACAAATTAATTCTAGATATCAGTATTAGAATTAAACCTGATACACATACAGAACATTTTAAGGAAAAGCTCAAGGAAAGGATTTAATGAAATATCTTCAAAATCTCCATTAAAATGGTAATTTTTTAACAGCTTTTCTGAGATAATTTTAAAAAGTGGAAAATAATATAAATACATCAACTTTGCGAATACTTACTGGCCTTGGATAACTGTTCTTATTTTCTTCCTAAGTCATTTTAATTCTGTATTTATTACCCCATTAAAATAGTATTTATTTTATTTTACATAACATCCCACTATCCCAAGCATGAACTTTCTTGAAAATATTTAATATATAAAATGTTAAACATTTCATTACAAAAGTTATTAGTGAGGCCAGGCATGGTGGCTGACGCCTGTAATCCCAGCACTTTGGGAGGCTGAGGCAGGCGGATTGCTTGAGGTCGGGAATTCGAGACCAGCCCGGCCAACACGGTGAAACCCCGTCTCTACTAAAAATACAAAAATTAGCCAGGCGTGGTGGTGCACATCTGTAATCCCAGCTACTCGGGAGGCTGAGGCAGGAGAATCACCTAAACCCGGCTGGCGGAGGTTGCAGTGAGCTGAGATCACACCATTGCACTCCAGCCTGGGTGACAGAGCAAGACTCCATCTCAAAAACAAAACAAACAAACAAAAAAACAAAACAAAACTTATTAGTGTCAAAAATAGTCATTCTCTGTCTAGAATTTTTGTTATACTAAAATTGACCTATACAAGTTGGTATTAATTTTTAAATTAAAGTTTATATTCTTATGGAAGTGATTCAGAAATTAGTCCTGATCTCTAAATACCAGCTTAACATAAAGAAAATTTTGCACATAAAACTATGTGTTTCTAGCCATGCATCATAATCAAATAGCTTACAGCAATGCCTACAAATACTGGGTAGTTGAATTATGGTAGTATCCATACTTCATTAATTGTACAGACAAGTAGACTCATTAATTGTAAAGACAAGTAGAACTAAAATTAAACATCAATATTTTCTTGGTTTTCACTTGAGAGTAGTGAACTCTTCTGATTTTTTTTAAATAAATTCTATTTTTTTGGAGTGTGGTCTCCTTAGAGAGACAGCTTGAAGTAAAATCATCTTGAAATAAGATATACTAATGTGTGTATGTAAAACCCACTTGAAATGAAACACATATGTAAAGCAATTAGCCAAAAGCACAGAGCAAATACTCAATAAATGACATCTTTATTTAATGTTCTTATTATTCCTGGTTGGAGACGGTCCCAAAGAGTAAGATACTATTGGTCATACTACTCTTGAAGAGGACAGATATCTAAAAGAAAGAAATGGCTAATTTGGAAAACAAATAATATTTTAACTTGTTTTTTGGGGGAGGTGAGAAATATAGGTGTTTTGTTTGTTGGCGAGCAATACAGATGTTTCATGTGTTTCGTATTTTTAAAGGCAGTTAGATAGATGATCAAAAGTCCTGAAAGTTATAACTTTAGATGTGTCCTATCCAATATGATAGCCATTAGTCACATGTGACTAATGAGCAATTAAAATGTTGGTAATCCTAATTAAGATGTGCTGTGTGAAATATACACTACATTCCACAGACTGTGTAAAACAGAATGCAAAATGTACTACTAATAATTTAATATTAATTATGTTTTAAAATTATATATTTGGATATACAGAACTATTTTTAAATTCATGTTTCTTTTTTTCATATGATTTCATATTAATCATGCTTTGAAATACATTTGGATATAAAAAAATTTGTAAATTTATTTCATGTTTCTTTTTTCATATTTTATATTAACTGTTTTGAAATTATACATTTGGATATACAAAAATATTTGTAAATTCATTTCATTTTTTATATGATTACAATATTTAAAAATATATAAATGGTTACATTTTATCTGTACTGTACAGTGTTGTTATAGACAAACCATTTTCAGCACCTGCATGTTGTACCCACACAAATATTTTTATTACAGTTAATCCAGTGGCCTGAAACAATCTCAGTAATTCAGTATATGAAGATATTTAAACATACATTTCCCAAGGTGACTCTCTTTCGATATGCAAACCTCAGTTTTCAACTCAAGTGATTCATGAAATTATTTTACAATAGAACAGAATAGAGCTAGGGCTGTCCAATCAAACCTTATGCAATGACGATAATTTTCTATATTTGTGGTATCCAATATGGGAGCCACTAGCTTCATATAGCTAATGCAATATTATTTGGTTTCAATTAATTGAAATTGAAATAGTCACTTGTTTCTAGTATATTGGACAGCATAGATATTAAACTGAAAACACATTCTATGTAGTGAAGAAAGTATTGTTTCATACAATTTTTGTTTCAGTTCTATTTCTAGCTGTGCATATGAGAATATGTATATGTTTGTGTTTCTTGAGTCACAATGTAAAATCAGTAATTATTTTTTTATTCTAGGTCTTAAAAAAATGTTTGAAATCCACTTCTTTTTAAAAATGCATTGTTCTCAGGAACATATACATCCTCAGTGTCCAATGCAGTGATAGCAAGCCACAGGAACAGGCCATGAATTCCTCCAGGCACAGATCATGCCTTTTATGGGGTTTGAATACTTGTAAGACATAACATTTACTCATCATCAATAGAACATTTGCTGGGTTTTCTTTTTTCCACTTTAAAAGACAGAGGATAGAGACTTGACAAGACAATGTGATATCTTATATTCACTATCAGCTTCATTTTTCCATTACTGGATCATTTTTATGTTTACATGGAATATAACTGCTATTTCTATTTTTTAATTGTACTTTAGGTTCTAGGGTACATGTGCAGATCAGGCAGGATTGTTGCATACGTACACACATAGCAATGTGGTTTGCTGCCTCCATCCCCCCATCACCTACATCTGGCATTTCTCCCCATGTTATCCCTCCCCGACCTCCCCACGGCACCTGCCCCCCGCTATTCCTCCCTTGGCCCCACCCAACAGACCCCACTGTGTGATGCTCCTCTCCCTGAGTCCACATGTTCTCATTGTTCAACACCCGTCTATGAGTGAGAACATGTGGTGTTTGATTTTCTGATCTTGTGTCAGTTTGCTGAGAATGATGGTTTCCGGATTCATCCACAACCCTACAAAGGGCATGAACTCATTGTTTTTTATGGCTGCATAGTATTCCATGGTGTATATGTGCCACATTTTCCTTGTCCAGTCTATCACTGATGGCCATTTCGGTTGGTCCCAGGTCTTCGCTATTGTAAACAGTGCCGCAAGGAACATTTGTGTGCATGTGTCTTTATAATAGAATGATTTATAATCCTTTGGGTATATACCCAGTAATGGGATTGCTGGGTCAAATGGCATTTCTACAACCTTGAGGAATTGTCACACTGTCTTCCACAATGGTTGAACTAATTTACACTCCCACCAACAGTGTAAAAGTGTTCCTATTTCTCCACATTCTCTCTAGCATCTGTTGTCTCCAGATTTTTTAATGATTGCCATTCTAACTGGCATGAGGTGGTATATCAATGTGGTTTTGATTTGCATTTCTCTAATAATCAGTGATGATGAGCATTTTTTCACATGTTTGTTGGCCTCATATATGTCTTCTTTTGAAAAGTGTCTGTTCATATCCTTCTCCCACTTTTGGATGAGTTTTTTTTTTTCTTGTAAATCTGTTTTAGTTTTTTGTAGATTCTGGATATTAGCCCTTTGTCAGATGGGTAGATTGCAAAAATTTTTTCACATTCTATTGGTTGCCGGTTCACTCTGATGATTGTTTCTTTTGCTGTACAGAAGCTCTGGAGTTTAATTAGGTCCCATTATTA
>CAUYLG010069558.1:0-61251 GCA_963573385.1 Cacajao melanocephalus | reverse complement strand
CATTTTTAGACTGCATTCTAGCCTGGGCAATAGAACAAGAATCTTGTTCTCTCTCCCTCTTTCTCTTCCTCTTTCATTCTCTCTTACATTCTTTTTCTTTCTTTCTTTCACTCTCACTTTCTTTCCTCTCTTTTTCTTTCTTTCAAAAAATAAAAAATAAAAAAATAAAAAAATGTACATAGAGGCCAGGCATGGTGGCTCATGCCTATAATCCCAGCACTTTGGGAGGCTGAGGTGGGTGGATCACTTGAGGTCAGGAGTTCAAGACCAGCCTGGCCGACATGGTGAACGTTGTTTCTACTAAAAATACAAAAATTAGCCTGGCATGGTGGTGAATGCCTGTAATCCCAGCTGCTCGGGAGGCTGAGGCAGGAGAATTGCTTGAACCCAGGCAGCAGAGGTTGTAGTGAGCCAAGATTGTGCCACTATACTCCAGCCTGGGCAACAGAATGAGACTCCATCAAAAAAAAAAAAAAAAAAAAAAAAAAAAGTCAGGAATGGTGACTTATGCCTGTAATCTCAGCATTTTGAGAGGTCAAGGCAGGTGGATGATGAGGTCAGGAGTTCAAGACAGCCTGACCAACATGGTGAAACCTTGTCTCTATTAAAAATACAAAAATTAGCCAGGCATGGTGGCATGTGCCTGTAATCCCAGCTACTCCCAGAAGGCTGAGGCAGAAGAACTGCTTGAACTTGGGAGATAGAGGTTGCAGTGAGCCGATATTGTGCCACTGCACTCCAGCCTGAGCAACAGAGTGAGACTCCATCTCAAAAAAAAAAAAAAAAAAAAAAAAAAGCACATAGAAATATATTGTATGGAAAAGCATCTAGAAATTTATTCCAAGGAAATTATTAAGGATGTGCACAAAGATGAAGCTACAAAGGATGTAGCCTGATAACAGCAACACTGCAACAACAAAAAAAACCTAAATTTTCAATAATGGGGGTTAAGTACATCTAAACCTTGGAATATGATACTACCATTTAAAAAACAATGCATGGGGCCCACACTTGTAATCCCAGCACTTTGGAAGGCCAAGGTGGGCAGATCACGAGGTCAGGAGTTCAAGACCAGCCTGGCCAACATGGTAAAACCCCATCTCTACTAAAAATACAAAACTTAGCTGGGTGTGGTGGTGGGTGCCTATAATCCCAGCTACTCAGGAGGCTGAGGCAGGAGAATTGCTTGAACCCAGGAGGCGGAGGTTGCAGTGAGTCGAGATCATGCCACTGCACTCCAACCTGGGCGACAAGAGCAAGACTCCATCACAAAAAAACAAAACAAAACAAAACACCAATCCATGATCCACATCTACATGAAAAGATGTCTATGATGCATTAACAGGTGAAAAAACAGATAACAAGATTATAGTATAATTACAGATTGTGGGATGAGTTGTGCATAGAGAAAAAAGGCTAAAAAACTATAGCCCAAAGTGTTAATAATAGTAATCTCTAAAATGGGGAGATACAAGTAACTTTTTTTATTTTTCTTTTGCTTGCTTGTGTTTTCTAGGCTGTCAACAATGAATAAGTACTTCTTAATTTCTAAAATGTAAGATAAAATTCCTCAAAAAGAAAGAGTAGCCCCAGGTTTTGAGCCTAGAAACCCACAAACCACTTCTCCCTGGGAGAAAAGTAACCTTCCCTCTTCCTCCACCCTTTGCTCCTCCCAGCATGTAAGAGGAATTTATTGACCGAAGAAAACTGTTACATAGACCCAAAGTCTCTTGGCTTTGTTTCTCTCCCACCCTGCCCACTTTTCTTCCACCCACTCTGTCTTCCCAGGATTCCAATTACAGTGACTGATACCAGCTTTGAGACTGATAGAGGAATGTGGAATTTGACATCAGCAAAGCTTTAGAGGCACCAACAGGGGAGAAGTCCTTAAACCCATTCCCTGCAACTAATCCTGCCCTGCCTGACTGCCCTCAGCTCACCAAGGGCCCACTCTCCGCAGCGGCCAGTCTTTCCTCTGGCATGTTCCAGATTCTCTAGGCCAAGGAGTTCAGACCATTGGCTCCCTCCCTCTCTCCCGCAGCCTGCCACTTCACTGCTCATTAGCACCTCCAGCTCAGCCAGCACAGGGTGGACAGAAGCAAAGCCACTGCTTCCGCCTCTTGCCCACGAACAGCCTGCTGGGAAAGAGGTGGCAAGCATTGGTTGGGGTGAGTTTGTGGATATTTCCCCAGATTCGTTGGACCACAGTTGCTTCCCTCCCCTGTTCACTCATTTCGCTCAAGCCCGGGCTGGGAGCTGCCTGTAGGCATGGATTCTGAGCAGGGCTGGGGCTATGGAAACTCAGTCCAGTGGCTTGTTCAATGGCTCCTCGGTATGGCCTAGACAAGCATCGGCACATGTTCAGGTGTAGGTGAGGTGTATGCATGTTGAGGGCAGATAAGGGGAAGCGGGGGAGTTAGAACATCTGGGGTTTGAGTCCTCACTTCCAAGATGACAGAAAAAGAAGAAACAACGGTCATGCCCAAAAGGACCAAGCCACGTGCAACCCAGTCATGGCACAAACTGCACCTGGTGCATGTTCAAGGACGAGGCTATTAAGACGTTTGTGACCAGGTGTAGTGGCTCATATCTGTAATCCAGCAGTTTGGGAGGCTGAGACAGAAGGATCACTTGAGGCCAGGAGTTCAAGACCAACCTGGGCAACATAGTGAGACCCTGTCTCTAGAAAAAATTTAAAAATTAGCCAGGCATGGTAGCACATGCCTGTAGTCCCAGCTACTCAGGAGGCTGAGGCTGGTGGATCACTTTGGGCCTGGGGGGTGGATGCTGCAGTGAGCTGTGATCATGCCACTGCACTCCAGCCTAGGTGACAGAGAAAGACCCTGTCTCAAAAAAAAAAAAAAAGAAAGTTCATCATTCGAAACACAGTAGAGGCTGTAGCTTTCAGAGACATTCCTGAAGCAAGCATCTTCAAAGCCTGTGTGCTTTCTAAGCTGTATGTGAGACTACCTAACTGCATGAATTGTGCCATTCACAGCAAAGTAGTCAGGAATTTATCTCATGAAGTCCGAAAGGACCAAGAATCGAACAACCTCACCCTGATTTACACCTGCACATGCTGCCCCACAATCTCCCATGGAAGAAACTGAGTCCTTACGGACTGAAGCAAAACTATTCTCTGGAGGGAAAATAAAGGAAATTATACTTAATATAGCATGTGGAGCATATCTGTGCCAGATATGGTGGGGAGTTTGTGTGTGTGTTAGACTAAGTGCTCTAGCGTTAAGTGCCACACAGTGTTTTCATGGGGAAGAAAGCTTATCCACAAACATTAAACCTTAACTCTTTTGCAGTCATATCCTTGGCCTCCCCAGTTTGTACAGCTGTGTGGAAAAAAGAGCATTTAGGCATCTGTGAATGTTGTGTTAATTTGACCTGACAGAGTTTAAGTTGGCACCCTAAAAATAGGTGAAGATTGTCTAGGAGAGTAGGGAAAAACTGAACGTGGTTGAGCAAGGAGCACCTTGGGAAGTGACTTAGAAGTGTTCATACCCCGCTGGAGGCTTTACTAGGAAATGCATGACATGGACAGCTTCAAAGTATCCAAGGATTCATGTGCGGATCCTCAACCTCCTGCTTGGAGGAGGCCTGCAGTAGCCAGCCTCTTTTAATGTGCACCTTTCTCTGGTGCATTTCTCTACGGAGTAGAAAGGTCCAAGACACCAGAGGCATTTCTAGAAACTTGTGGCCAGGCGTGGTGGCTCACGCCTGTAATCCCAGCACTTTGGGAAGTCAAGACGGGCGAATCACGAGGTCAGGAGTTCAAGACCAGCCTGGCCAACATGGTAAAACCCCGTCTCTACTAAAAATACAAAAAATTAGCTGGGCGTAGTAGCGGGTGCCTGTAATCCCTCGGGAAGCTGAGGCAGAAGAATCACTTGAGCCCAGGAGGCAGAGGTTGCAGTGAGCCAAGATCGCGCCACTGCACTCTAGCCCTGGCAACAGAGTGAGGCTCCATCTCAAAAAAAAAAAAAAAAAGAAAGAAAGAAAGAAAGAAGCTTGTGGGAGTCTCACAAGAAGAAAAAGAAGTTCCACGAAGTATGGAGAAAGGTTATGCCTTACTTTGCCTGTGTGACAATGGTATGGTTTATGTGTTCTAGAATTCAGAAATAAGAAAGTTAATGAGGGATATGTATTTATGTTCATCTGTGAAATCCATTTGGGAGTAGATTGTTGGGACGGACTTTGCCATGTAGGTTATATGTGTTTCCTAAAGTTAAACCTGTAGCTTGGAGATTTTAATAATACGCATTGTGCTGAAAAACAAAACAAAACAAAACTCATCTGTGGAGCTGTGCTGAACTGCACGCTGCACCCATGCTCTTCTGCAGACTTCTGACCACGAGTTGTGGGCAGAAAAATGGATGGATGAGGAGCCAGAATGCCCTCCTTTTAACTCCTACATGCCAGGCTGCGGCTCTCTCTCAGACCACCTTAATTAATTAGCCCCACAACATCACTGTGGGGTCAGCAACATGATCTCCATGTACAGATGAAGAACTGAGATGGCAAGAATCTAAGTTGCTTGTCCAAGGTCACACAGCCAGAAAGGGAAGTCTCTGAGAAAGTGTCAAGTTTCCCCTCCTCGGCCTCCTCTCCCTTCCCACCCTGGAATGTAGATTCTCCCCAAGAATTGAGCAAAACATCTTTCAAACAGCATCACATATCCAGTGCAATCAAGACAAGTTTTGTGATAAGAAAGTGAGTCCTCCAGGCTAAGGCCTATGGTTTAGTCAATTCCCTGGGAAACAGGCGTTGAAAACATTCGTGACATCAGAGAGTAGTGAGGACACACACAGGGTACATTATTGCTGGTCAGGGTCCATTTGATAGGTGTGTGACTGGTGTAGTGACACAGTGCCCCATCCTTAGCAGAGCCTCACGCTTGGTTAAATGTGCTGCTATCACCATCTTGAAATCTGTAATAATCATTGAACAGGGATGCTATATTTCATGTGGTACAGGGCCCTACAAATTACGTAGCTGGTCCTGCTTCTGGCAAAGTGTCTTGATCGCCTCCCTGCATTCCCCATTCCCAACCATGGGACATCCTGTGGGGCCAGGAAGACTCCAGATAGTCTTAGTAAGGGATGTTTTCTCAGCCAGTGTTTGAAACCAAAACAAAAGCCCCAAATCCGTGCAACTATAGTCTCCTCACCGAGCAAAGCTCCCCCTTTGAAAGCTGATGCTGCCCCCTTGAGACATTTTCCCCCTCGAGACCCTACCCCTCTATTTACAACAGCAAAGTCATGGAACCAATGCAAATGCCCATCAATAATAGACTGGATAAAGAAAACATGGTATACAGCCAGACGCAGTGGCTCACACCTGTAATCCCAGCATTTTGGGAGGCCAAGGCGAGTGGACCACGAGGTCAAGAGATCGAGACCATCCTGGCCAACATGGTAAATCCTGTCTCTACTAAAAATACCTGTCTCTACTAAAAATCCTGTCTCTACTAAAAATACAAAAATTAGCTGGGCTTGGTGGTACACGCCTGCAGTCCTACTACTTGGGAAGCTGGGGCAGAAGAATTGCTTGAACCCAGGAGGCAGAGGCTGCAGTGAGCTAAGATCGTGCCACTGCACTCAAGCCTGGCAACAGAGCGAGACTCTGTCTCAAAAAAAAAAAAAGAAGGAAAAAGAAAATGTGATATATATATACACCGTGGAATATTACACAGCCATAAAAAAGAATGAGATTACATTCTTTGCAGGGACATGGATGAAACTGGAAGTCATCATCCTCAGCAAACTAATACAGGATCAGAAAACCAAATACCACATGTTTTTACTCATAAGTGGGAGTTGAACAATGAGAACACCTGGACACAGGGAGGGAAACAATATACACTAGGGCCTGTTGGATGGTGGGGGCTGAGGGGAGGGAACTTAGAGGATGGGTCAATAGGTGCACCAAACCACCATGGCACACGTCATACCTATGTAACAAAACCTGCACATTCTGCACATGTATCCCAGAACTTAAAATAAAATTAAAAAAAAAAAAGACAAGAAAAAAGAAAGACAACTTTTCAATGCTGTAAGAAAAAGTAAAGTCATAATTATGTGTCCAATGAAAAGATGAGAAGACCCTTGGGGGGGAAAGGAGATCAATAAAGATATGTTCTGATAGATGAAAAAAAACAGAACAAAAAACCCTAGCCTCAAGGTCCTCTGTCATCTTTATGTGACTCACATGTCAAATAACCAGGAGCTCTTTTCCCTCTGTGCTTTCTTGCCTCATTTTGCACCCATTTGTTTTTTTTTGGAAATGCGGTTTCTCTATGTTGCCCAAGCTGGTTTGAACTCCTGGCTTCAAGTGATCCCCCCACCTTGGCCTCCCAAAGTGCTGCGATTGCCAGCGTGAGCCACCATGCCCGCCCTGTGCCCATTTCTTGTTGCTGTTGTCATTGTGGCCTTCCTGTTTTTCCATTCCTGCCCTCTCATGCTCTGCTCCCATGCTGCACACACACAGTCATCAGGGATATGTTGAAAGGAGGATGGAATTCTGCATTCTGGGCAGGCAGACGATCTCTCTTTACCTCCATTCCAAATAAAATGCTCATACAACAGCTTCCAGAACCCATCCTGCCTCCAGCCACATTTTGCTAGCATGTCACCCCAGGGACCTGGCCCAAGGAGGGTGCTCAAACACTGACACGTATTGCTACCGTAATGAATGGTCACAAAGTTAGTAACTTACAGCAACGAAAATTTACTATTTACAGTTCTACAGATGAGAAGCCTGAGCCAGGTCTGGCTGGGCTGCAATTGTTTGTAAGCATTTGTCCTTTGGAAGGTCCCTACAAGGGCCACATGCTCTGGGGGCTATTCCTCCTGGCCAGTGGGCCTCAACCGATGAGCTGGCCGAACCATCCCCTAGGGAGAAGAAGACAAAGCAACCTTGCCAATCTGATGAACCTTTGATGTTTCCTTCACAAGGGCAAGTTCTCCTCAAAGAAAGGTTTTACATAACAGCATTTCTGTCCAGGTAATACCTAGGATAACTACAGGAACCAGAGCAGGTTAGTTTTCCTCAGTGTCTGGGTATAGCAGGCAGAATTAACAGCTCCCAGAGAGGTCCACATACTGGTATCTGTGAATATGTTACATTACAGAGCAGAAGGGAATTAAGCTCACAGGTGGAATTAAGTTTTCCAGTTAGCTAATCTTAAACTAACGAAAGTATCCTCAACTATTTGAGTGGGCTTAATGTAATAATGAGGGTCCTTAAAAAGGGAAGCGAAGCAGAGCAGGCCAGCATGACGTCATGTGAGAAGGACTCAATGTGCTATTGCTGGCTTTGAAGATGGAGGAAGAGCCCATCAGCCAAGGACAACAGGTGGCCTCTACTAGGTGAAAAAGGCAAGGAAACAGATTCCCCACGAGGGCCTCCTGAATGTTGACACTTTGATTTTAGTCCAGTGAGACCTAGGTCAGGTTTCTAACCTGTGGAAAATAATAAATTTGTGTTGCTGAGAGTTGTCAGGGCTCGGCCATCAAGAATGCATCAGTGGGTAACACTGTCCCAGAGCTGCCTATGCATGGAGTGCGCAAGTCACTCCTCTGTAGAAGTCAGAGCCTTCAGGGCTGTGTTGCCCAAGGATGCCTGGAAGGGCACAGGAACCAGAACATCAGAACCTCCCCATGCAAACCCTGACGGCCCCTTCCAGCTCGGTGACCTTGAGCAAATCACTCCTCCCTGTCTCTTTGTTTCCGCAAACGCAAGATGCAGACGACACCAGGACAAGGCCGTAGTTCCTTATCCAAAACTTTGGGGTGAGATGTGCTTCAAGGTTCAGAGTTTTTCAGACTGTAGACAGCACGTTTGCCCTACAGTGATGCCCACGGTAAGTCTCTCCTCAAACACAGTAATATGACTCTTCAGACTAAATAGGTCAGTTTTTGCCACCACATGGATTCACTGGGTCAAGTTTTCTCTCTAAATTTTCTAACAAAAGTTGTTGTTGTTGTTCCTAACTACAGCTAGGATACTGTGGCCTTATAACTACTTCATAGAGTTATTACATGGATTAAAAGAGTTACAATACAGGAAGCACTTAGGCCCATGCCTGATACACAGAAAGCACATAAATGTTTAGGAACATCTGTAGCCAGTTTTCCTGCACAGTTCCACATTCCATGCCCTAGTATGTGCTGTTACAGCTGCTGGGAATGCATTTTCCTGGGTGTTTCTGCCTGGAGAGCTCCCACTCACCTATTCAAAGGTGACTCAACATCACCCCAACCATGCAGGTGTCCTTGACCACTTCTCTAGTCACGCCTGCACCCCAGGCCTCCTTCTGCGCTGGCATTCGTCACACTGAATTATAACTGGCCTAGGTCTACCTCCCCTTCTAGATTTCGTGGGTAGGAATAAGAGCTTGCTTACCTGTGTATTCTATTTTTTTTTTTTTTTTTTTTTGAGACAGAGTCTCACTCTGTCGCCCAGGCTGGAGTACAGGGGTACAACGTCAGCACACCACAACCACCGCCACTCGCATTCAAGTGATTCTCCTGCCTCAGCCTCCTGAGTAGCTGGGATTACAGGCACCTGCCACCAAACCCAACTAATTTTTTGTATTTTTAGTAGAGATGGGGTTTCACTGTGTTAGCCAGGATGGTCTCGATCTCCTGACCTCGTGATCCACCCGCCTCAGCCTCCCAAAGAGCTGGGATTACAGGCATGAGCCACGGCGCCTAGTCGCTTACCTGTGTATTCTTAGCACTTAGCACACACTAGGCCCATGTCTACAAATGTGTGGAAAATGGAATTTAATCAGACACCTAAATCTCTCAGCCTGCCAGTCTCCAAGCAGGTGCAGAAAAGCACATCCCCAAAAGGGTTCCCTCAACGCTCTTGAACCTGAACAGAGATTAAAAACACCAATTTGCACACTCAGCATCATCACAACAGTGCCTGGAGAACTTCTTTTGCACCTTAAAGTACTGCATCTGTCTCATAAACCCAATTAATATCTACCAGAAATGGCCCTGGCCAGGGGGAGACTTGGGAGATTAATTAGCACTTCAGCCATTCAGCGAAAATGTATCTGAGTCCAAAATCTCCCTTCAACCTTTAGACTGAAGAAACACCTGGCCACCCCAGGAGGCCCCAGGGGGCCAGCCTGGACCGCTGCTTCTCCGGGGCCCGCTGCTTCCACAGCATCAGGGGAGGTCTGGGCACAGGGCCAAGGGGTGGCTTTGCTTTCAGTGTTTTGCATTCCCTCCTCCCTATGAAGACACCAGCAGTTAGAGGTGGGTCCTGGCTGGGTCTAGAAGGCTCCCTCCAGCCTCCTCACAGGCACATAATTGAGAGGGAGAGAAACACAGCGGGGCCCCCTAGAGGAAGGCTGGAGAAGCCTCAAAATTTAAACAAGCACCAGCTAGGGCTTGAGAATCACTCACACTAAAAGAAAAAAGGACTTGGAAAGTGCATCTCCTTTCCAAGAGAAGGGAGGGGAGAGATTCAACAGCAGAAGGAATGGAAATATCCACTTGGGTTATGCTGTGGTTTGAATGTGTCTCCCTAAGTTCCTGTGCTGGAAACTTGATTCCCAATAAGACAGTGTCGGGAGGTAGGCCTGACGGGAGGCGTCTGGGTTACTGGGCCACTGCAGGAATTAATGGCATTACTGCGGAGTGAACTCGTTATGAAAGGATGAGTTGGGCTCCCTCTTGCTCTCTCTCTCACTCTCTCATTGCCCCTCCTCCATAGAATGATGCACAAAGAAGACCCTCACCAAACACCAGCCCCTCAATTTTGGACGTCCCAGCTTCTGGAATTACGGAAAATAAATTTCTGTTCAAGTTACCCAGTGGTATTCTGTTATAGCAACATGAAACAGACTAAGACAGACTACTGTCCTAGGTGAGGGTGCTCATCAGCCCTCATCACCCTATGGGTGAGCAATATCACCTACGTCACGTGGCCACTGTTGATAGGATGCAAGTGAGGATTTTAAGTCCTCCCCACCCCTCAGTGGCAGTTAACATCTAGAGCCTGGCTGTCTTTCTACCCATTTGTCACTGGCTCAGAAACATTTACAAAGGGCCCTTGTATCTTGGGTGGCAGAGAAAACTAGATCTAGGACGCCCCTAAAGACAATGTAGTCCCATAAAGAACTGCACTGTGTCTCTGGCCTGCCTGAAAAGGGGGCATGATTGATGGAAGTGTCTGCTCCTCTCTGAATGAGGTGATTATAAAGTCTCCAGAGATAAAAAGGGACCTTAGGGAAGGGCTCTATGAACCTCCATATTTAGAATTAACAAATTTGTTAGAATATAGACATACAGCGGAAATCCAGAAATGCAGCGGAAATCCAGAAATACAGTGAAATGACAGCACCAGTGTGCTTGTCTGGTTCTGGGGGTAATAACTACTCCCATAGCAGGGCTGGTCCTTCCTGGGAAGCAGCTGCTGCACCTAATTTAGTTCCCACACCAACCCTAGAAAAGAAGGTTTCCTGTTGCTCTCCCAAAGTGCAAGTTAAGGTTTCTGCCCAAAGCTACTTTCTCCAGGGTCCTTTTTCACCTCTTACTTCCTAACAGCTTTTCCCCAGGCATCTAAGGGATGATCCAAGTACCTATTCCCTTCTCCATCCCCATCCTCCCCCCAGAAAACAAGTTACTCCACCCCTACCAAGTATTCCAGGTCCTAATACTCTCCCTGTTCCTGTGAAACTCCCATGTCCTCAAGATATCAGCCCTGCGTTGGAAGAAAATATGTGCTGAGAGCCCTTCACACCAACATGTGGATTCCTATGGAGGGAAACACACCCACAGCTATTCATATTCCTAAAATTGCGCCTCTTGTCAACCCTAAGGAATCTGGGCTGGAATTTCAGTCACTCTAATGAAATTAGAGACACAATACTGAGGTGAGAGAGAGTGAGGTTCAACTGATGGGGACACAGTGTCACTCCCAGGCCACCTGCTCCTGGGCCTGAGTGTCTCCAACCCCCTGGGTATAGGAACCACCAGCAACGCTTGTCAAAACGCAGATTCCTGGGTTTGGCCCCCCGAGGAACTAATTCTGTAGGTCTGGATGGAGGCCTGAAATTTTCATATCCAATATGCAACTCAGATGACTCGATGCAGACACCCACAGACCACACTGTGCACTTCAGTACGACTCATGCAGCTCAGCTTCCACCCCTCTTCAGCCTCTCACAGCTGTTTTTTCCAAGGACTAGAGAGAGTTAGTAGGAAAAAGGGTGCCCCCAGAGTTTTCCACGTGGACAATGTAGCCAAAAAGACCTCTGCCAATACTTGATACTTAGTAATTTACAGATACAACTGCCTGGAATTTGCTTCAATCTAATCCAAAGGGGGAAAAAGTAGCTAAAGAGGACAGGGCAAGGATGCCTGATGGTATTAGACTTTCCGCTGTGTGGTAGAGAATATCAAAACTAAATTTCCAGAATTTGGACTCAGCAAGTCCAGATTAAAAAAGGAAAACAATTAAAATTAAAAAACAGAAAGAGATTATTTTTTTAAAAAAAGAAATTTCCAGATTTTTATAACTGTGCTGTGGTTATATTCTTGTTCTCAGAAAATACACACTAAAATATTTAGAGGTAAAAGGACAGGATGTCTCCAATTTATTCTCAACTGGTTCTGAACAAAATGTATATATATGTATATATACACACAGACGTATATACATACACAGAGGAAATGATAAAGCAAATGGGGCAAGATGTCAACTGGTGAATCTGGATAGAGCTTACGGGAGTTCCTGGTATCATTCTTAATGACTTCCAGGAGCCTGAAATTATACATCAAAGTAAAATGGCTACAAAGAAAAAAAAATCCCCAGGTGCAAGTAAGGCAGGAATAACAGACTTCATTCTCTCTTCCTATATGTTTAACACTTTCTAAACATTACCTATACCATGCTGCAGGTGATGGTTTCAGTGACACGAATCCCAGGCTAGCCCGGGAGCCTAGACGTGACTTACGTACAGCCTCAAGGGAAAATGAATCGTGAGTGAGGGGTTCACCTGAATGTGTCTTCCACATTGTGTCTTCCCAACCCCTAACACCAAAAAGAAATACCTTCACAATTTAATCTTTACACTGTTTTCTCTGATGATAAAATTAATATCAATTCTTTTTTGGAGGAGGGAATCTTATGCAAAGGCAATTGTAAACCAGAAAATAAAATCACATTTTAGATACGCATTGCTTCTATCGCAAAAGGAGTTTCTATTAAGACAAGCGAGTGAAAGCCTCAGAATTTAGACAGTACTCTAATGTCTTTCTTTACATGGTTTCAGGATATAAATTTAAGCCAAAATGACAGACCGATTTTTTTTAAGTTCTCATTAAACTAGAATAGAACTGTGAAATGGATAGAAGCTAAAGATTACATGGATTATATAAGAAGAGGATGCAAACGCAGAGGTGATATTAAAAATATTTGACAACCCACAGGGCACCAGCCAATCAAAACCAGTCAGAACAGATGTAGATTTAAGCCCCGCAGCTGGGCCAGGCATTAACCCTTTAGCTCCTGGATTGTTGGGGATTCCCGGAGCACAAGGGAAGGCAGCAGCTATTCACTATTTCAGTATTTTAACAACCAGTAGAGCCACAGTGGCGTACACTGATGGAAGCCCACCTCTGTCCATAGGGAATATTAGCTCTAACAACTGTGGCTTTTTCCAACTCTCATGGGAGTTCTGCCAAGTTAAGTGTAGATCCCGTCTATAGTCTCACAGAGTAGCGGCTTCACTCCCCTCTTCACCCCCCCGCCCCCCTCCAGCTCCAGATGATGCTGTAGGCTACCAAAATATGCCACTTCAAAATACACTACTCTGGCATAAGGATTATTTTGAGCTGAAAGCAATTGAGAAGAAGCAGATACAAGAAGAGCTCTCTGCCCTCCCCTTATTTCCCTAAAAGCAGGATATAAATGTACAAAGGCAAAAGGTCCTCCTCCCCTGTTTACCAGGAAAAGCAAAGGATGATCATGGAAGACAAAGTTAGATCCCTAGCAGTCTTAAGACATCAAAGGAATCTATATAACAAGCCTTACTAACTAGCCTTCATCAATTTGCCTTCTCTCAGACTCAAAGTCCTTTTCATTTGTGCTGTTGCTTCTTTATAAATTTACTGTTCTTTGTTGAAAATTGGTATGTAAGCCTAATTACAAAGTCACCTATTTGGGAATTTACTCGTTCCCTGGTTATCTCCATGTATAGGCATTATTCACACTTCCTAATAAATATCTCCTTTTGCTAACAGAGACTCCAGGACAAAACAAATGTTTCTGGGAACACTCCAGTGAGTCATAGGCTGAGAATAGAGACGAGCTTTATTGTAACCATCTGCAAAAGCTTCTTGGGAACCTATTAGAGGAGTGTGTTGATAAACTACTCCACGGGACAATTACATTTTAGAAATTCATTTCTAACTTCATGCATGAAACTTTGAAAGTAAGAATATTTTCCATTATCTACCCCTGTCTAAAGAACGGTAAGTTGGTTAGAGTACTGGGGGAAATTACAGCTGTTCCTTTGAGTTATGAAAGGGAGAAGGGTAGAGACCTGGTCCTTCTTACACAATAGGTGGCCCAGGCTGTAAATGATTAATGACTTGCTTGTTAAATGCTTTTTGATGATGAGGAAGAGGGAAAGTTGGAAAGTTAAAGATGGCCTTTTCAACTTAGATCATAGGCTGCATTTGTAAGCCATTGTCTCTTCAGAGAACCAAGCTAAAACCAACACAGCCCAAATAGCAAGTGTGTGACAACGTTCATAGAATAGTGATATAGGAAGAAAACAAATTTAAACCTGATTTCTAAACTCTGTTCATGTCTTGTTTCATTTTCAAGTTCATTGGTATTTGATTTTTTCCCTCTATTTAAAAGGCAATCTTCAAAAACTTCTACCCTAGAAGACCCAAAAGCCACTGGGAACAACGCAGATCAAGCACTTACCTTAACTAGGCACTTTGTGTGCCTTGTTTGACTGAAAGGTTTTACACAGTGGCTATGCCACAATCCCGCTCTACACATTTTCCTGACATCTGCCCTTTAAAATAAGGTTTTCCATCCTTTCTAGCCAAAAGCTATTGTTTTGTTTCACACAGCTCCCTCCTCCTAAGCAAGATCTTTGTTCCTAGATTGTTTGTGCAAATAAAAAGTACCTGCTGTGTGAGGTTAAGTGAGGATGCACTGGCCTTGTAAATGTTCCCTTTTTAAAATCTGAGGCAAGATAACAGAAATTTGGTTGTGACTTCATCAGTGAGATTCTGTGTCACTTGAAAGATGCGGAAAATGACCAAACAAGAACACGATCACTCTGGGGATCAGTCTGGGGAAAGTGTATTACCATGGAGAATGTCGGTAAAGAACACATTCTAAGTCACTGGTCCCTCTTTTTTTTTTTTTTTTTTTAATTAAGAACCCTCCCACAAGGGTGTTTAAAAATTCCCTGTGCCAAGAGTAACCGAGCGCTTTACTGAGAAGAGCACACTGAAATGTAAAACACGGAAGCCAGACCTTTCCAGGGAATGGAGGTGACCCCAAGGAAGGGCATAGAGAAGAGGTGTTGGCTGTCTCAGCAGCCATGCCCTCTGCTTCCTTCGAGCCAGAGCCTCTGTTTCATTTGGCTCTTTTGCCCTTGCCTCATGTGACTCTGAATGTTTCATGTGGTCTGAATGTTTGTCTTCCCTCCAAAATGCCTATGTTGAAATCCTTACCTTCAAGATGGTGGTATTAGGAGGTGGGGCTTTGGGGAGGTGATTAGGTCATGAGGATGGAACCATAAGGAATGGGATTAGTGCCCTCTAAAGCACTAAGGAAAGGCTGGTGGGCTAGACTCAGTGACTCATGCCCATAAAGCCCAACACTTTGGGAGGCTGAAGTGGAAGGATTACTTGAAGCTAGGAGTTTGAGACCAGCCTGGACAACAGAAAAAAAAATGCATTGTCTACAAAAATAACAATTTAAAAAATTAACCAGGTACAGTGGCATGCACCTGTAGTCTTAGCTACTTGGGAGGCTGGGGTAGGCAGATCGCCTGAGTCTAGGAGTTCGTGGTTAGAGTGAGCTGTGAGTGCACCATTGTACTCCAGCCTAGGCAACAGAACAAGACCCTGTCAGTCAATCAATCAATCCTTTTTAAAAGGCTGGAGAGAGAGGAGACCCTTCACTCTTTTTGCCATGTGAAGACACAGCAAGAAGGCCCCATATATGAATAAAGAAGTAGGTCCTTACCAGACACCAATCTACTGATGCATTGTTTGTGGACTTCCCAGCCTCCGGAATATAAATTTTATTTATTTATTTACTTATTTGCAGAGTCTTGCTCTGTCACCCAGGCTGGAGTGCAGTGGCGTGATCCTGGTTCACTGCAACCTCCGCCTTCTAGGTTCAAGCAATTCTCCTGCCTCAGCCTCATGAGTAGCTGGGATTACAAGTGCCTGCCACCACACCTGGCTATTTTTAGTAGAGATGGGGTTTCGACATGTTGGTCAGGCTGGTGTCAAACTCCTGACCCCAGGTGATCGGCCTGCTTTGGGATTACAGGCGTGAGCCACGAGCCACTGTGCCTGGCAAATTTCTTCTATTTAAAAGCCACTCAGTTTGTGGTATTCTGTTACAGTATCCTGAACAGATGAAGAAAGTGTCCAACCCTGATTAGGCTGAACCACCCACAGTAATCCATCCCCTTGTCAATGATTGGTTTAACAAGGGGCGCATGACACAATTGTACAAGTGAGACTTTTTTTTAAATCTTGTTTTTGACAGTCTTGCTCCATCACCCAGGCTGGAGTGCAGTGGCATGATCTTGGCTCATTCCAACCTCTGCCTCCTGGGTTCAAGAGATTCTCATGCCTTAGCCTCCCGAGTAGCTGGGATTACAGGTGGTCACGATCACTTCCAGCTAATTTTTGTATTTTTAGTAGCGATGGGGTTTCGTTATGTTGGCCAGTCTGGTCTGGAACTCCTGGCCTCAAGTGATCCACCCACCTCAGTCTCCCAAAGTGGTAGGATTACAGGCATGAGCCATCGTGCCCAGGAGGCCACAAGTGAGATTTAAGAGGACACCAGCTGTGAGAATCAGTTGTAAGGTAATCAGGGAAGATTTTTCTCCCGGATAAAATGAAACTTCAGGAAGGGGCAGCCTCTTTCTTTTTCCATAGGACACTGTTGTAACTCCATGTGCTACCCGGAACTCTGGCAGCCACCTTGTAACCATGAGGAAAACTGAATGTGACAAGTCCACCATGGCAGAAAACAAACCTGCTATTTTATGCCATTGCTGGGTCATGCTAAAAGTGCCCTATCTCAAGATTTTTTTATCAGTGAAATCAGAAATTTTCCTTATCTTTTAAGCCATTTGAAGCTGAATTTTGTGGTACCTGCAGCCAAAAGCATCCTAACTAATGCAATCTGCTGCACAAGTTTGTAGAATGCAGCCTTCCCCTCGGGCCTCCTCACTGTTGCCAGTTCATCTGTTAAATAGACAAGCTGGATTCCCAAGGGCCATGCACAGAGTCTCCTTGTTATTTTTCCCTAGCTCTATTCATGAAAATAAAATTAATTTTCTAGTCCATGAATTAAACATTGCTGCTGCCGGCTGAAAGATTTTAGCAACAGCCTTTTGTTGAAAAGAGAAGCAGGATCCCAACATGTTCTAAAATGAGCTACAAGGAGTCAGAAGGGTAGGAGGGGAAGCAAAGAGGAAGAGGCCATCAAAAGGAAAAACTGCAAAATCCCATTCAAGTCCAGCTTCTTTAAATGATCAGCCTGTGATTGAACTTCTGTGCAGATGAATCACCTGGAGATGTTGTTAAAATGCAGATAATGATTCTGTAGGGTCAGTGAGGTCTGATATTTGTTTTTTCTAACAAGCTCCCAGGTGATGCTGATGCTGGTGGTCCAAGGACCACACTTTGAGTAGCAAGGCCCTTAAGGCTCAGGCAGCTACAGCTGTCAAGACTGTCTGCATGTTTGTTCTAAAGCCCTGGAATGCCTCCAGAGAGAAGCCTGCAGCCTGCCAGGACCCAGAGCCCTCCAACCTTTCTTAGTAAGCAGCAGGCCCTGCAGCAGCCCCAACAGCTGCAGAATGGGGACAGAGATGTGATGGAGGACAGACCCATCTTCTCTGGAATGTGGGCTCATGGGAACCAGCTGCTAAAAGGTGGTTTCAAAGAAATACCGAGGGGGAATGGGAACACACCCTCTCCACGCATGTACCTTTTAGAAGCAGGGGAAAGAGTATAGCACGGAGGAAGGAAGGGAAAGGAGGAGGGCTCTCGGTTTCGTCTGAGTCTGTGATAGCCTTAGGGTCTTTTTTGTTGTTGTAGTGTTTGTTTGTTAAGTAATTCTTCTCCCAGGACTGAGTCTGAGTCTGTGAAATCAAACACCCAGCTGAGGCTTTCTGCCAAGCCTCCCCTCAGCTCCATGCAGCCTCAGGCAGGTGCCCAGCCCCACTTTCAAGCCCACTTAAGAGTTGGGGACACTTGCACTCAATGAGATGTTTGTCCCAGCGTCTTTCCTGAGTAACTTCACACATCCCACCGACAAGTGCTGCTCTAGAAATTGGGCTTGAGACGGTTCCTCCACACTAGAAATCACTGGTACGTGCGACCGCTGAGAGGAGGAGGTGAGAGGCGGTGGGAAGGCTGCAGGGAGCCCCAGGCAGCCTCTCTCTGCACAAGCTAGACAGGTCCGTTGAATCTTCTCACCCCTGAGCAGAGACCTCCAGCGTGTGTTCCTCTCCACGTTATGTTCCTCTCCCTCTCCACTCTACTCACCAGCCATGCTGAACAATGGAGCTCTGGAGCTGCCCTGCCCACCTCTCTTTCCTCGGGACCTCTGCTCAGGCTGCAACGGCAGCAGCTCCCCCAGCCTCTCCACGAACAGCCCTGCGCCTCCTGCCAGGCTCCACAGGGCTCCCACCCCTGGGGAGCCTCCCACCTGCCCACCCCCCGAGCTGGCACTGCTTCTTGGCCCCACAGCACTCGAAAATGGATGGTGCCTTGAGGGTTGTCTCCTGTGCACCTGCTTCTCCAACTGGCCTGTAAGCAGGATCCCGACATGTTCTAAAATAAGCTACAAGGAGCAGCTTAGCCTGTAAGTGCCATGGAGTCAGGGATGGTGCCAGTGCTTGGCAGGTAACAAGTAATAAATATTGTTGAATAAGGAAATTGAATAATGGTTCTCAGCCCGCTGTGCATCACAAATACCTGAACAGCTTATAAGAGGGGGAAAAAAAAAAGGGGCATCTCTTTTAGACATTCCAGTTCAGCAAGCCTGGGTAAAGGCAGGCCTAGGCTTCTGACAATTTTAAAAGCTACCCAAGTGATTCTGATGTGCCACCATTTTTGACAATCACCGGAATTTAAAAAATGATTAGCAGATGAATGAATATGTGCCTGCATGCACAACTGTGAGGATCTCCCTCATGGCCATTCACACATGTAATGAAGAAACAATGGGCATTTGTGAGGGAAGACAGCTGGTACCTGTTGTGTGGCAACCAATCCATTGCCAGGGGAAATAAAATCAGGGCAGGGGTTGCGGGTGTGGGGGAGGGGGCTGCCTTTACCCAGGACCAGGGCTTCCTGCTTCCTGACAACCACAAGGCTTTCTTTGTCCAGGGGGCTGGCTAGACTAAGTCTCACCCTCCAAAGGAAGAGCTGAACAGAGGGAATAAGCAAAGGGAAACATTAAGAAAATGTGTGGCTGGAACAGGAAGGCTAATGTTTACTCTGCGCTGGCTTCCAGGCAAGCTCCTTACTGCACTGTTTCATTTGATTCCAGGTAGAGCCTGATGCTGGTTGTACTGTTATTACACCCAAGACTGTGGCACTTCCAAAGAAGCATGAGACAGAGGAATGGATAGACTGCATTCTAGAGACTACAGAATGTCAAAACAAATGTTCAATGAAAAAAACAAAGCCACCTAAAAACACTTTCTTTTATAGATCCTTAAAATACCAACAACAAGAACAAAACATGGCTGTGTCACTCATTTGCAAATCTATCACTGACCTTTTCCAAGTAACTATTATAATTTTATGCAACACACAAAACTAGGTAAGGTGAAAACTAAAATATTACAGCAAGGTAGTGATCAAATATTTGGATTTAAAAGCCGTGCCTTACATTTGAGTCACAAGTACTCCAAGTCTGAGACAGACCAGTAAGCCCGTGCAGGTTTCCAGACCAGGCCCCTCTACCTGGGAAGGAAATGATAGTAGATAGCATTGAGCATCTACTCTTTGGCAAACACTTCAGCACATGCCCCAGCCAGGCACAGTGGTTCACACCTGTTAACCCAGCACTTTGGGAGGCCAAGGCAGGAGGATCACTGAGCCCAGGACTTCAAGACCAGCCCTGGCAACATAGTGAGACCCCCTTCTCTCCAAAAAAAAAAAAAAAAAAGAAAAAAAAAACAGCTGGGTGCAGTGGCACACACCTGTAGTCCTGGCTACTTGGGAGGCTGAGGTGGACGGATCACTTGAACCCAGGAGGTTGAGGCTGCAGTGAGCCATGATGGCACCGCTGCACTCCAACCTAAGCGACAGAGCAAGACCTTGACTCAAAAGAAAATACATATGCCCCAATTCTTAAATAACTGTCAGCTCAGTATTATTGTATCAATTTTACAGATAAGGAAACTGAGACTCACAAATTGTAAAGAAATGAGCCTGCGGTTGAACTAATTAGTAATGCTGGGATTCCGGCACTGGTTTCCACTCTGCAGTTCTCTTTCTCATTTCATGGCCACAGAGCAGTCTGCAGTGACCTTGATCAGTTTATTTGTTTTAAAATTGAGTGAATAATGTTGACCTCAATCTACGGTTATACTTGTTGGGACTTAAAGCCAGCAAAACCACACTCTATTCTCTCTGGTCTAGCTACAATCCAGGCTTGGGTAAGGCTTTTAATGCTTGCCCATTTATTAAAAATGCAAGAGCTGTAACAACAATGGGATTGGAATTACAGGCTTTGAAAAGAAGAGTCATTCACTTTTCTTAGATTTTCAGTAGTTTAATTCAGCATTCAAGATTTTTTTAAAATGATGAGTCAAAGGAAGAGGGAGGGAGAAAAACAAGTCAAAACTGAGACTCTGAGAGATTCAGAGAAATTCTGCAGCAATCGTAACTGGCTGTGCTCAAAAATCCCAAAGAAAACACTGAAGACCAGGTGAGTTGTCAGCTGAACAAAAAGATCCCAGCTACATAACAGTGATCTTTTGGAGGAAAACAGGAGGAAGATGGAATGAAAGAGAAGGACATGAAGGAAGAAGTACAGAAGGGATTTGTGTTCATCTCTCTTTGGGAACTTTGAGAGACAGCCCTTATTTCCAAAGCCAAATCTATCTTTTCTATGCAAGAGACGCAATGAAGCCAAGTTCTGTGCCAGCTTTGCAGAATTTATTGTGCTGCCGGAACAGTTTTTTTTTCCTTCTACTAAAGAAAAAGGGCCAGTATTAGGACCAACACTAATAACAGTGAATAATTAACACCAACCAAGGGCCAGGCACTGTGCTCGGTGATTTGCATATAGCAACTAATTTGATTCTCACAACTTCAGGAGCACACAGTATTAACATACCCATTTTAAAGGTGAGAAAACTGGTTCTGAGGTGAAAATTTGTGCAAAGCCATTCGGCTGGTAAGAAAGTAGAAGAGCAGGGATTCACATTCAGATCTGCCTCTCTACTAAGCCTTGCTTACTCTAGAAAACCTTGGGGCAAGACAAGCTTGAGCCATGCATTCTTGAGGCTCCTCTACTACCTGAGAGACTTGATGGAAAAGAAGCACAATCCAGCGAAGACATCAGGACCAGATACAGGTTACCCAATGTCCAGAAGACAGCTCATCTTTGGGCAAATTTCAGAACGTGACTGGTTGACCAGTGACTTCCAAGCGCCAGCTTCTACTGACCAGCCCTCGCCCCACACTGCCTTGTTAATCTCCAGCACTTAGCTTCCTTGCCATATGTTGAATCCCACTCAGGATGGTGCAGATGCTCCAAGCACCCAGCAGGGCACCAGAGAACCCTGAATCTGCCTTAACAATGATCACGTTTGCCCCAAGGCAGGATAGAAGGATGGTTCACCTATCAAAGGAAACAGGAAAAATTACTGCTTTGCATGCCTGGTGCTGTCACTGAAGTCATCTTAAGAGGAAAAGAGTCATGATGTCACCATGGGACACATTTTGGGGACTCAGATGACATTTAGGGAAAAACCAGAAAAGGCCGTGATATTTCTGAGAGCCAACAGCCAGATGTCTGGAGGCCATCAGGGGAAGCTCCGCTGGGAAGCAGCCCCAGGACTCCCAGCTCCACACCATGACTGCAGGGCCTCACTCCCTGCTCTACCCATCTTGGGATTCAGGGCACTGACTAACTGTCCCTTTGGCCAGAAACTCTCAAGCGTGCACTTTTGTGAGCTCAAGCCTTCAGATGCAGGTTTTTCCTCTAGCTGGAGTTTGCTTTCTGTCCTTGAAAGTCATGGACTCATTGCTGAGGACCTGGGGGCACCAAGAGCATTCTGTTCTGACAGCCGGCCCACTCAGAAAACGAAAAGGATAAGCAGGGAAAACAACATGCTCTGCCCCCAAGGAGAATTAACAACTTGATGAACTAACAACTTGATGGCTCTTTCATGGATGACATTTTACCACCACGCAAATTACTCTCCGCACACTGCACATCCAACACTTCCCCTGCTGGGTGCACTGCATAGATGCCTCTCATTTCCAGCGCAACCTCACCTGAAGCAAGGGACAGGCTAAGCCTATTTCCTCAACAAGTCAGGCCCTTGAAGTGGGTGAGCAGCCCACGGGGGCACGACGTTCGCCCTAATGCTACACAGAACCAGTAGGGAGGTGGTGGAAAAGGGCCTTCAGTGGGGGGAAATTTGTGGGTCACGGCACCAGGGCTTTCACTGAAAATAACCCTGACTCAGTGGTCTCCCTAGTCCCTCTGCTTTCCCTTTATAGCCTAACCATCAGCAGAGCTGATCTTAACTGGTCTCTGATTGTACCTCATTTCTTCCCTCAAAAGCTATTCATCAGGCTGGGTACCGAGGCTCATGCCTGTAATCCCAGTACTTTGGGAGGACTGCTTGAGACTAGGAGTTCAAGACCAGCCTGGGCAACATGGTGTGACCCCCATCTCTACAAAAAATGAAAAAGAAAATAGCCAGGCATGGTGGTTGGTGCACACCTGTAGTCCCAGCTACTTCGGAAGCTGCGGTGGAAGCACTGCTTGAGCCCGGGAGACTGAGACAGTGTGCTATGATCGTGCCACACTGCACTCCAGCAATACCCTCTCTCACAAAAGAAAAAAAAAAAGCAGCAGCAGCAGCAGTAGCTATTCATCAGATAATATCCACTGTTTGGAATGTTTCTAAGTCACAATTTTGGACCTTAAAACTACAATATCCACCACTGTCTGCTTATTATTTTTTTTTTTTATGGAGGTAATGAAGGTAGGCAGAATGTATCCGGGGAGGTATGGGATGGGGTTTGGGACACAAAGGGGAAACCAGATTCCTGAAGTGTGTTAACTTCTCTAAGGAAGCTAAAGGAGATGGGGGTCTGGGAGGTGTCCTCTAAGCCAAGGTCTTTCAGAACAGGGATTCTATCTTCACCACAGAGAGCGGTCTGGAAAGGGCAGAGATGACCTGGCAAACTTGGAGAGGAGGGCCTTGTCCTTGTGGCTCCTGGTCTAATGCCAGGGTCTTGGGGCTCAGAGGTTGTAAGGAGTGAAGGCTGTGAGCCCCAGGCATGTAAGATAATATTTTAAGTGCTCACTTTTCCCTGAGCACTCTCTGAACACCACAGCTATTGAAGATAAGTCCCAATCCCCTAGAGGCCACCAGGCTTTGAGGACCAAGCCCAGCCCTGCCCCTGGAAGCTGGGGGAGAGAGAAGCTTGTTGGAGACTCTGGGCAATAAGGGCTTTGGTTGGCAGCGTGGGAGTGTGTTCATGAAGCAAGAGCAGATCATACAGTCTAGTCAGCTGGAGATAAGGGAAGACAGAGGGGAATTAAACCAGCACATAAAGGTGATGGTGATAAGGGCACAGAAACGAGGAGGTGCACTGAGAGAAGGAAAGATGAGGCAGGAGATTTCCCAGAGCTGTGGGGAGACTTCAAGGGCTTTGGGGATTCCCAAAGACCCTGCCTCTCTCACCATCCCTCAGCTCTGCTGTGCCCTCCCTGAGCCACACCCCCTAAGAGGTACCCACTTCTGGATGGGTTTCCTTTCAAGAGCAGGGACTGCAGGATTTCAAAGGAAGGCTTAGAACCAGTGGCCCCATTATCTACCTAGGCATTTGCAGCTGGCACTATGCCAAAAAAGCTTTTGTAGAAAGAGGTCTTATTTTCTTCCTTCCTCTTCCCCTCTGGAAATAAAAGTAGGTTGTGTTTCTCCTGCCCGCCCTTAGAGATCAGGGAAACGGGAGCTGTAAGTGCGTCTTGGATTACCTAGTCAAATTCTCACTCAGCATATCAATGCCTGTGCCTTTTGTCCTGCCTACTGCCGCCTCAGTAAAGGAGGCCAAAACCAGTTATTGCGGCCAGGGCGACGGCGAAGTGGTTCAAACACCAACGACTGGGGTCGTGTAGGGCGGGCACGGAGCCCTTGGGGGCCCAGGAGAAGGGGAATGGTGATCGGCGCCTGGGTTCCCTTCCCTGCTGGCAGGAGTAGGGGTGCACGGAAGGAGGGTGGCAGGAGAGCCACAGGTGCGGAACAGACCCGCACTAGCCAGGTGGGAACAGGCTTTGGAGAAGGCTCTGCACAGCCACAGTCGGAGCTTCGTGCTAGAGTCAGACCGCTCTCACCATGGGCTCGGGTAGCTCACTGAGAAACTTCCGAGGGCGGAGAACTGCAAATGGGCATAGAAGACTGCGGGGTGGGCAGGGACAGGGGCCTTGGAAAGGCAAGAGGGGAACTGGTATCTTCCATCTGGTTCTCGAAAACCAAGACTCTATCCTGTGCCGGGTCTCTCCTCCCCCGACCAACTCCCTTTCTTGTCCTCATCTCTGCCCCAACGTCCACGGCCCGCGGAGGTGATGGGCGGGGGGGATAGGAGAGCCCCAGGGACCGCACGAGTGACACAACCACCCGCCCGTCCTCCTCGCTGGAAGCCGATTCAGCCTGTGCTGAGCCTCTCCCTTCGCGCGCCTCTGCGCACAGCGGTGGCGCCGCAGGACGCCGGGTCCCCCCCAGCTCTCCATCAGGAAGCCCGCAAATGCGCTTCCTCAGGCAGATCGCCGCGGGGTAGAGGGTGCGGAAGTTGAAAATACTGGGACAGAAAGAAAACACCTGCCAGTCCCAAGGGGCGGAGAACGGAATGCCGAGGCCGGGGCGCGCAGCGGGAGGCGACTGGAGAGCAGGGTTAGCTCCGCACCGCCTGCAACCGAGTGGCCAGCGGCGACCTCGCGCGCCCTAGCGCGGCGTGGCCACGGAGCCCGGGGCGCAGGGGGCGCCGGCAGGACTTACCCCAGAGCAGAGTGAGAGGCTTGGCTTTGGGGATGAGCACCAGGGAGTACACGGCCCCCAAGTGGAGCAGGCTCATCAGGACGACGTTCCTCCAGACGATGTTCTGCCGCTGCCCGGGCGCGCCAGGCCTCTCTGGGCAGCCGCCGCCCTCCGAGCTTTCGAGCCCCGCACGGATTTCCTCCTTGGCGTCGCAGAAGGAGACATTCCCCGCGTCGGCGGCCGGGCCTGGCATGGCTGGGCGAGGTGGGCGCCCGCGGCAGCAGCAGGCAGGCAGGCAGGCAGGGGCTCGGCCGGCGCGGAGCTCGCGGGTGGGGGCGGGGGCTTCTGCCTTTTCCGGGGGAATTCTCCGCACGTCCCGTCCCCTCCTTCCAGCCCTTCTCCCGGACTCCTGCGCTCTTCCCCAGGGGCTCAGCGTGGCCTAGGGATGCAGATCTCGACGGCCAGCATCTGTTGCTGGCGTATCCCCCATACCACGGCCCGGTCTGAACTCGGCGGCGAGGAAAAGGAGGCGCGCGCGGAGCGGGAGGGACGCGCGGCCGGGGAGGGGGCCGTGGAAACGGAGCGGGGCCGGCGACGCGGGAGGGAGCGCTCCGAGGGAGCGGGGAAGAAAGCCCTGCATAGCTACAGCCAATCAGGAGCGCCCGTGCGGCTCTTAAAGAGAAAGGCGCCCCCTGACCTCCGCGGCCGCGCTTCCCGAAGCGGGTCGGGGGAGCCCGCTGGGCTGGGCGGGAGTTGGCTGCCTCGGTCCGGGGGCGGCTAGGAGGTGGCTCCCGGGGCAGGGAGCCTGCAGAGTGGCTCACAGCGCTTCTGCTCTCGTGTGTGTGTGACCCCCAAAATGCCTTTTCTGGTATTTCTCCAGTCCCAAAAAAATCACCTTCCCAAAACTATCATCCCTTTGAAAAGCCTTTTATTTCTTCTCAAGCCTCAGGCCACCTGGGTTGGAGAATTTTAAATACTTGCTTGGAGTCGCGACACTAGTTAAGGCCAGACCCACGACGAGAATAAGTCCCTGAGTCTGCCAGTTAGGTAAGGCTCCTCGGGCCAGGGGAGGGTCGGAGGGCAGCTGCTGGTTCTTAAGTAGGCAGCTGTGGATGACCCAGGCACACAGTAGGTGCTCAGTCGGTGCTTGTTAGGTGATGCACAGGTGGTTTGGGCCAGTTCGCTGCCATCCGTGCCCTGCCCACCTGCTCGGCCCATCCGCCGCCCACCCTGGGTCTGGTCTCTTCCCGCTAACCAGCGCACTTCCACACCGTCTCCTTAGCCCTCGGCAAGGAACACTACCTTGAAGTCAACACCACTGAGAATCGGCTTTACAAAAAATCAACCAGAACATTCCAAGGAAAATTAACCTGTGAAAGATTTGTGTCTGCTCATTTCTCCTCTCCTAAAGCTGATGGTTTAAGAGCTCTCCAGAGAGGGCCCTAGTTGCACAGGAAATGGAGGAAGGGGTGAACTGGAAGTGTCTGAAGCAAGTGTGACGGCACCTGCGGGCAGGCAGCGGGATAAAAGGGCTTGGGACGGGCAGCTCTGACTTCTAGTTTTAATTGGCTGGAACCCAGCTCAACTCTCTGGGCACCGATTTTCTTACCTGGGAAGCAGAACTAGTTTCCACTCTTCCTTCCCGCTTGCAAATTCCATGAATGTGAGTTCGAAGAGGCGCGTTATGTTGACCAAAACCAGCTGATTTTTAGATTAGCCGTTGTTAGGAATCATTTCCAGGATTTCAAGAGGGAAAAAAATTTTAAAAGATTGACTGCATGAAAGGGCCATGCATAAGCATCTTATTGTTAGCAGACCCGAGCTACTCCCAGCAGCCAGATAAAACAATGCCGCATTTAAGCTGAAGCAACGTATGTGGCTTGTGGAATTCAGGCGACTGAGTCAGTACTATTGTGTTGCTTCAGATGGAACTGAAATTATAACATTTGCCTGGAGACCAGATAAATGTCGGCACTATATAATGACCAGTGAGACAATAAAACATGAAGCTGGAGGGTGCCAGTTTCACCAGCCTGGGCTATGTAATAAACCTTTTTCTTCTCATGTTCCCTCTGCTCCCAGTACCCACCAGACCCTCATACTCCAGTGGCTCTCTAGTTCAGACTGTCCTTTCTCTCTGGGGTAGACTAGCTGCTTGGCCAAAAGCCTCTCTCTGGGTTATTGGAAAGACTCAGTGCTACAAAAACCCTCATTCTAACCATTCAGTCATTTATTTGGCATTTATTGGGCACCTGCTATGTGCCAGGACTGGTGGGCACAGGGGATCCAAGGATGAATAAGGTATGATCCTGCCCTGAAAGGAGCTCCCATCTAGGAGCAAAGATGGATCAAACAAATGTAGCCTCTTGACTATGACCTTGGAAGGGCAGAAAGTTACTGTCCGTTATCAGAAATTTTTTTTTAAATTGGGCATCAAACTTACATAGAAGGAGTCCACAGGAAGCAGCAAAATAGTTCCTTATTTCCCACCCCGCCCCCTCAAGCCCCAAGAACCTTGTTTATTAGGTCAGCTGCTCTATCTTGAATCTATCTTGAATGACCATCTTCCTCTCTTACCTCCAGTGGATCAGACTCAGTATGGCCAGTCATTTCACCTGGCTGTCCCCATAGTGGAGATGTTTTTGTGTGTTGAGGGGTGAAAGAAGTGTTCTTTAGGTTTTTCAGAGCCCACCTATAAAAGGATTGTTGAAGAAAAATGGTCCCTCCAGGTCCAGCCTCAGAGTGAAACATCTACAAGATACAAGATATACTCTTGCTGATAATAACGGTCCCCTTTAGCCTACTATGCCATCAGGGTCACTGACTTTTCTCTGTCTTGCCAAAGACCCTAGTATATTTTCTTAGCTTCTGGTCAGGACCCCAGGAGTGGTTGAGTATACACCTGTCCCAGGATGGGCGCAAATGTAACCTTTATCCTGTCAAACACGTAATTGCCAAAAATGTGATGAGCCATAATAGTGCTATACCCAAGATAATGTGGAGGTGCAAAGGAGGGAGTTGTTAATTTACGCAGGAGCAGAAAGGAGGGGGAGTGATACCTGGGGAAGGATTTTTTTGGAGGAGGAGGCGGTGGAGTCTCACTCTGTCACCCAGGCTGGAGTGCAACCTCCACCTCCCTGGTTTAAGCAATTCCTCTGCCTCAGCCTCCTGAGTAGCTGGCATTACAGGAGCATGCCACCACGCCTGGCTAATTTTTTTGTACTTTTAGTAGAGACAGGGTTTCAACATGTTGGCCAGACTGATCTCCAACTCCTGACCTCAGGCAGTCCGCCCACCTCGGCCTCCCAAAGTGCTGGGATTACAGGCATGAGCTACCACACCTGGCCAGATTTTTAAAAAATATTTAATTGTGGTAAAATACATGTAACATAAAGTAGATGTAACAACATTTACCATTGTAACCACTTTTAAGAGTACGTTTAGTAGTGTTATATGCACATTATTGTGCAACTGATCTCCAGAACTTTATCATCTTGCAAAACTGAAACTTTATGCTCCTTAAACTCCCCTTTTAACCTCCATCCAGACCCTGGCAACCACTGTGCTACTTTGTTTCAATTAGTTTGACTACTTTAGATACATCATATAAGTGAAATAATAGAGAATTTGTCTTTCTGTGACTGGCTTATTTTGCTTAGCAGAATGTTTTCAAAGCTTATCCAGGTTGTATGTGTTAGAATTCCCTTCCTTTTTAAGACTGAATAATATCCTGTTGTATGGATACGAATTTTGTTTATTTATCCATTCATCCATCAGTGGACATTTGGATTGCGCCACCTTTTGGCTACTGGAAATAATGCTGCTATGAACATGGGTGTATAAAGATCTCTTCAGGACCCTGCTTTCAATTATTTTGGATATATATATATGTGTATCAGGAAGTGGTATTGCTGGATCTTATGGTGATTGTTTTAATTTTTTTAGGAACTGTCATACTGTTTTCCATAGTGGCTGAACCATTTCACATTTCCACCAACAGTGCCCAAGGGTTCCAGTTTCTCCAAATCCTCTCTGATACTTTTTCTGTTTTTTAGATAATAGCCATCCTAATCAGTATGGAGTGATATCTCATTGTAGTTCTGATTGCCTTTCCTTAATAATTAGTGATGTTGAGAATCTTTTCATGTGCTTGTTGGTCATTTGTATATCTTCTTTGGAGAAATGTCTATTCAAGTCCTGTGCCTACTTTTAAGTAAGGTTTTTGTTGTAGTTGTAGGAGTTCTTTACAGATTCTGAATATTAACCTATCAGATATGTAACTTGCAAATATTTTCTTCCATTTTGTGGCTTTCCTTTTTCACTCTGTTGATTGTGTTCTCTGATGCACTGAAGTTTTTGAATTTTGATGTAGTCCAGTTTATCTGTTTTTACTTTTATTGTCTGTGCTTGTGCAATATCCAAGAAATATTGTCTGTGCTTGTGCAATATCCAATAATATCCAAGAAATTATTGCCAAATCCAATGTTATGAAGCTTTTCCTCTATATTTTAAGAGCTTTATAGTTTTAGCTATAAAACTTACATTTTAGGTCTTTGATATACTTTGAGTTAATTTTTGTGTATTGTGTAAGGTAAATGCCCAGCTTCATTCTTTTGCATGTAGATATGCAGTCTTCCTCACACCATTTGTTGAAGAGACTGTCCTTTCCCCCATTGAATGGTCTTGGCACCCTTGTTGAAGACCAGTTCACCACATATATAAGAGATTTTTTTTTCTTTCTTTTTCTTTTTTTTTTTTTTTTTTTTTGGCTATTTCACTCCATTGGTCTATATGTCTGCCTTTCTGCCAGTACCACATTGTTTGGATTATTGAAGCTCTGTAAAAAGTTTTGAAATCAGGAAGTTTGAGACCTCCAACTTTGCTTTTTTTTTTTTTTTTCCAAGATTATTTTGGCAGTTTAGGGCTTACTGAGATTCTATACCAGTTTTAGGATTTTTTTAGTTCTGCCAAAAATGCTATTGAGATTTTGATAGGGATTGTGGTAAATCTGTATATAACTTTAATTAGTATTTTCATCTTAATGATATTAAGTCTTCCAATTCATGAACATGGCATGTGTTTTCACTTATTTATGTCTTCCTTAATTTCTCAGCAGCGTTTTGTAGTTTTCCGTGTACAAGTCTTTTGTCTCATTGATTAAGTTCACTGGGTAAGGATTTTGAAAGATTGTTGTCTAATAAAAATATATCATGAGCCAGCTGGGTGTGGTAGCTCACACCTGTAATCCCAGCACTTTGGGAGGCTGAGGTGGGTGGATCACCTGAGATCAGGAGTTCAAGACCAGGCTGACCCAACATAGTGAAACCCCGTCTCTACTAAATATACAAAAATAAGCCAGGCATGGTGGCTCATGTCTGTAATCCCAGCTACTCAGGAGGCAGGAGAATCGCTCGAACCCAGGAGGCGGAGGTTGCAATGAGCCGAGATTGCACCACTGGACTCCTGCCTGGGTGACACAGTGAAACTGTCTCAAAAAAGATAATTATGAGCCACAAATTCAAGCCACATGTGTAATTTTAATGTAGCCACATTAAAGAGGTAGAAACAGAAAATAACTTTAATAATATATTTTATTTAAATCAATATATCCAAAATATTATCTTTTCAATGTAAAATCAGTATAAAATTATTGATACATTTTATACTTTTTTCATACTATGTGTCAGAATTCCATGTTTCCACTGACAGCACAATCAACACACCTTAATTCAGATTAATGACAAGTGCTTGTAGCCACACCTGGCTTAATGGCTGTCATATAAGACAGCACAGTGTTGAAGTATGAATAGTTCAAAGAAATGGTAGGGGATATTCCAGACAGAGAAAAGAGCATGAGTAAAGTTTTTGGACTTGGCATTCAGGGAGGTATTTGGAATATCTGAAGTGAAAGTAAGGAAGCGTGAGAGATGAAGCTGAAATGCCATGCAGTGGGCAGCCAATGTGGGTAGGTAGGTGTCTTGAATGCCATGCAGACAGAGCTAGGAGGTAGGTGAGGGGAGCCACAGAAAGGCTTTACGTAGCACAGTACTGTGATCGAGTTTTCACTGCAGAAAGACCACTCTAGAAGAGAGTGGGGAATGATTACATTGGGGGTGCAGAGAGTTAAGACTAAAGGCATGAAGATCAGTTAGGACACTATTTTAAGAATCTGTTGAGCCGGGCACAGTGGCTCATGCCTGTAATCCCAGCACTTTGGGAGGCCAAGGGCCGGTGGATCACAAGGTCAGGAGATGGAGATCATCCTGGCCAACACGGTGAAACCCCATTTCTACTAAAAATACAAAAAAATTTTTAAAAAATTATCTGGGTGTGGTGGTGCATGCCTGTAGTCCCAGCTACTCGGGAGTCTGAGGCAGAATCGCTTGAACCTGGGAGGCAGAGGCTGCAGTTAGCCGAGATCGCACCATTGCACTCCATCCTGGGCGACAGAGTGAGACTCCATTTAAAAAAAAAAAAAGTCTAGGCTGAAAATAACAATTTAGTCATGGTTCAATATAGTAAAATCCATGTCAGTAGAAACAGTTGGCCAGGAAAGGTAAGAAGAGAAAAGGGCTCAGGATAGAATCCTAGTGAACCACTATTTATAACACAGCAAAGAAAAAGAAGCCAGTGGTGTGAACTGAGAAGGAAAAACGAGAGAAGTGGAAGAATCAGCAGTGTGGGAAAGCAGGATCTGCAATATCAAAAATGTTATGGAAAGGCCAGGAAAGAAGTATGAAGAGCTCACTGTATACAAAGGTCATGGCTGACATTTGCTGAGGCCTTTTCAATAAGTGATGGGAACAGACCTTACACAGAGGCGAATTTAAGAACAAGGGGGAGGAGACAAGCATAGAATGCATATGTAAGTTAATTTTTCTAGACGCTTGACAGTAAAGAAGAGAGGGATACAGAAGCAATGTCGAGTGTGTGCTTTCTAGGGCTGGAGGGTTAGACAGCATGGGATCAGGTGAGCAGATGGTTGGGCTTAGAGCAGAGGGACAGCTTTTCCTTGGAGACTGGAAGGAAATGAGGATAAGGGCAAATAGAGCTTACAGAGTGAGCTAGTAAAGTGAGGGAGGGCGCCATGAAGGGAAGGTCGGGTGTCTGCTGGGCAAGCAGAGTGGGAATTTGGTAGAGAGTTGGGAAAAAGTGAAGAAGGCCTCCAAGAGTTGTTGAGAAAAATGAGACAGGAAGCTGATCAAGAACATTTAAAAGGTTGTCCGGCCAAATTAAGGGCCTAACTAAGAATAGTTGCCAGAAGCTTAAACTGGCTTAGTCTGCACAGCTGTGGTTACACAGGGGACTATCCACATGGAAGTTGTAGGGTAGGTTTCATGGGAAGACAAAGGATCCAGGTACTTGAGGAAATACGACTAGAAGAAAGCTAAGATGTTATAGACAGTGGAAGAATCAAGGGAACCAAGGTTTTGAAGACGTTGAAGAGAAAATCTGTTTTGTTAGGTAATGAGAATAAAGGAAGTAATGGTCATTGTGCCCCGAGAGAGAGATCCAGGACTTGAGACCTATGGTTGTGAAAGAGTTTCCAATGATAAGCTCCAAGGTGAGGCCACAGGATTATAGTGGAGGGTTGGCAGTTGCTGGAAATGAGGAGGATGAAGTATTATGGACAGGACTTCCAAAAAGGGTTGAAATCACAAGGCTGCATCCAGATTTAGCTGGAGAAGATTGTGAACTGGGTGCCCAAGGAGACTTCCTGAAGAAAGACAAGTAACAGCTTTCAAATGTCAATGAAAAGTTAGAAGATTCTAAATACAAACTAGCAGCTCTGGGATGTAGACCATCACAACCAGAATTCCTGGATTCTGGCCAGCATTGCATACCTTGGAGTAGAAGTTGCTTCTGTTAGAGAGGATAGAAAGAAGACAGAAAGTATTATATGTTAATGTTACCTACAAAAACTGTGTGTGAGAGAGAGAAGCATGGTGAGACATGTGGTCTGGTATGGTCAGGAAAGCTTCATGGAGAAGGTGGCAGCAAACAAGGCCCTGGAAGATAGGTGATTTTGCAGAGACCTCCACTTGGATAGTAGCCTAAGAAAAGGTTTAGATATGGGGGTGAGCCTAGCAAAATACCTGGCACTTAGATAAGGTTGCATTCTGGTCAGGCACAGTGGCTCACGCCTGCAGTCTTAGTACTTTCGAAGGCCGAGGTGGGTGAATCACTTGAGCCCAAGGGTTTCAGGCCAGCCTGGGCAACATGGAAAAATCCTATCATCTCTACAAGAAATACAAAAAAATTAGCTGGGTATGGTGGTGTGTACCTGTAGTCCCAGCTACTTGGGAGGCTGAGGTGGGAGGATCACCTGAGCCTGGGGGGCCAAGGCTTCAGTAAGTCATGATTGTGCCACTGCACTCCAGCCTGTGTGATAGAACAAGAACCTGTGGAGAAAATGCAGGCATTAGGGAGGGAGCAAAGAACAAGAAAAGATCCATTCTTGAAGTTAGAAATTTACAATAATTCTCACATCTATGCATTTCTCAAAAAACAAAAACAAAAACACAAACAACAACTGTAGAGTTTGTCTAGTGGACAAAAATCACAGTCTTGTGAAAATGACCCAGGTTTGGCAGTCTAAGACCTGGGTTTGCATGTACATGGATTGAAAGAATCAATACTGTTAAAATGTCCATACCACCCAAAGCAATCTGCAAGTTCAATGCAATCCTTATCAAAATACTAGTGACCTTCCTCACAGAAATAGAAAGGACAGTCCTAAAATTTATATGAAACCACAAAAGGCACAGAATTGCCAAAGCTATCCTGAGCAAAAAGAACAAAACTGGAGGAATCACATTACCTGACTTAAAATTATACTACAGAGCTGTAGTAACCAACACAGCATGGTACTGGCATAAAAACCGACATATAGTACAATGGAACAGAACAGAGAACCTAGAAACAAGTCTATGCATCTACAGTGAACTCATTTTAGACAAAGGTGCCAAAAGCATACATTAGGTAAAGGACAGTCTCTTCAATAAATGGTGCCAGGAAAACTAGATATCCATATGCAGAAGAACGAAACTAGACCCCTATCTCACACTTTATAAAAAATTAAAATGGATTACAGACTTAAATCTAAGAACTCAGACTACCAAAGAACTATAGGAAAACATTGGGAAACTTTCCAGTACATTGGACTGGGCAACACTTTTTTTTTTTTTTTTTTTTTGAGACAGAGTTTCACTCTTGTCACCCAGGCTGGATTATAATGGCACAATCTCAGCTCACTATAACCTCTGCCTTCCAGGTTCAAGAGATTCTCCTGCCTCAGCCTCCCACGTAGCTGGGATTGCAGGCATGCACCACCAGGCCTGGCTAATTTTGTATTTTTAGTAGAGATAGGGTTTCATCATGTTGGCCAGGCTAGTCTCAAACTCCTGACCTCAGGTGATCTGCCTAAAATCCCAGCCTTTTAAAGTACTGGGATTATAGGCATGAGACACTGTTCCCAGCCAGATTTCTTGAGTACTACCCCACAGGCACAGGCAACCAAAGCAAAAGTGGAGAAATGGGATCCCATCAAGTTAAAAAGCCTCTGCATAACATAGGAAACAGTCAATAAAGTGAATATGCAACCCACAGAATGGGAGAAAATGTTTGCAGACTATCCATTTGGCAAGTGATTAATAACCAGGATATATAAGAATCTAAAACAACTCTATAGGAAAAAAATCTAATATCTGATTTTAAAATGGGCAAAAGATCTGAACAGACATTTCTCAAAAGAAGACATACAAATGACCAACAGGTATATGATAAAATGCTGCATGTCACTGATCATCAGTGAAATGCAAATCAAAGCTACAATGACATATTACTTCACCCCAATTAAAATGGCTTTTATCCAAAAGACAGGCAATAATGAATACTGGTGAGGATATGGAGGTCCTGGTAGGGCTTAAAATCGCTGGACTCACACTAGGGTGGGTGTACTATCCGAACCAGTTCTGGCACTCCACCTCCCTGTACAGACCTTGATCATTTAGTGGGCATGAGACCCAAATGAAGCCAGAGTTGTCTTTATGAACAATATATAGATATTGTGAGAGGGTCTCTCTTCCCTTTGTATATCACGAGTAGTGGAGATGTAGGCTTTGTGCTGACAGGAGTTATCTTTCTCATCACGTAAAGGATATGGAGAAAAGAGAACACTCATACACTGCTGGTGGAAATGGAAATTATTAAAAATATAATTGAGGACTCTGAGCAAAAGGTATAATTTCTCTATGATTTCTTACAACTGTATATGAATCAATAACTACTTTAAAATTAATAGTTTAATTAAAATGTGAAGTGGTTGAAGCATTGCATTCAAGGTTTATTCACCAATTCATCATAGAATATTCTAGAAATATTTATTGTATATATTTATAGTATCTGCTTCTATAGTATATATATTTATATTATATAAGTATGTTTATATAAATTATAAATTTATAAATTTATATTAAATTAAATTTTATATTTAAATAATATAAAATCATAAATATGTTTATATGATTTATTGGGTATCACTGCTAGGTACATACCCAAAAGAAAGGAAATAAGTATATGGAAGATATCTGCACTCCTGTGTTTATTGCAGCACTGTCACAAGCCATAAAAAGAATGGGATCTTGTCATTTGCAACAATATGAATGGAACTTGAGGTCATTTTGTTAAATGAAATAAGCCAGGCACAGAAAGACAAACTTTACCTGTTCTCATGTATTTGTGGGAGCTAAAAATTAAAACGATTGAACTCATGCATATAGAGAGGAGGACAATGGTTACCAGGGAAGGGAAGGGTGCTTAGGAAGGACAGTGCAGCAGGGGAGAAGTGGGGATGGTTAATGAATACAAAAATATAATTAGAATGAATAAAATATATTATTTGATTGCACTGCAAGGTTACTACAGTCAACAGTAATTTATTGTACATTTTAAAATGACTAAAGGAGTGTAACTGGATTCTTTGTAACACAAAGAATAATAAATGCTTGAAGTAATGGATATCCCATTTGCCCTGATGTGCTTATTATGCATTGCATGCCTGTATCAAAATATCTCATGTAGCCCATAAACATGTATACTATGTCCCCACAAAAATTAAAAACCAACAATAAAAAAAAGACCAGGGCTTGAAGTCTGGCCCTCCCACTCTGAATCAGCAGGTCTGAGTACGTGTGATTTGGGGACAATGAGTCTCTTCCAGATCTTCAGTTTCATCTTATATGCTAAAGGAATTAAGACAGATCTATGCTGGTAATCTTCTCCATGCAAATTACCTAATAATCTCAACATCAGTATTTTTATGTTCAAAATGGAGATAACACCATACATTTCACAGGAATAGAACTTTGTAGAGTTTGGTACCTAATAAGTTTGAACCATGTATTTTATTATTATTTTTAATCATTCCAGAGAGATGGACTGAATGCAGTTATAAAAACTTGCCTGGCCAGAAAGCCAGGATGCTCTTGGGGGTCTCAGACTGTGAGGTGAGGCGTAACTGGGTAGGCCTGAGGGATTCAGACCGTGAAGGAAGGAATTCCAGCAGGGCCAGGATTGGCAGCTTTGAAGGGAACTGTGAAAAAAAATCATCTGCTTTGGTTTTTCAGAGTTAATCATTAGAGGCAACTCCTTTGGCACAAAAAAGGAATTGGCTCTGCAGTTCTTGTGCATTTAAAGAGGAAGGAGGTTGCCTCTTGGCTGAGGGGCATGGAGAACAAGTTTAAACAATCTTTGTGCTCCCAGTGTGAGAAACTCACTCACAGGCTTTATATTAGAATAATTCCAGTGGAGCATAAGGTTGGAAAGTTAGCCTCCAAGATTACATGAAGATTGGTTTTAAGAAACAGCAACACCCTGGCTTAGAAGAAAACTAGTCTTCTCTGCTTCCTCCAGTCCCAGGAGGGTTGGTGCTCCTCTTTCTGTATTAAATGGATTGGAAAAATTCCCCATTGAGAATTTATATAACAGTGGATGATGGGAGACCTGGTCCTCTAAAATGAATGCTTCTGTTGCTTTAGATAAGAAAAAGAGTGAAGGGTTTTCCTTTAACAAAGACACCAGCCTTATTGCTTAAGACCCTTCCCACATTTCCCAATGACTCTTAATAGAGTGCTGCAATTTGGCAGCAGAAAACTGGGCTCTGGAGATGACCAGATTTGAAGGCTGTTAGTTCATGATTCATAAGATAGTTAAGAAGGTCTACTTTATGAAAAACCCACTGACATACTGAAACCTACCCAAACCTGTTTTTTTGGCCAGTAATATGCCGCCCCTTGCATCTTTCCAAACAATCTTGAGTTTCAATCTATTAATATTCTTTCATTCAATGTATATTTATCAAGCCGCCTCTAGAAGCACTGAACCCCGCTCCATAGACAGAGGAGTTTATGGCTTCATGATCAGGGAATTCACAGTTTAGTAGGGTAGGCAGACATTAATCAAATCATCACTAAAAGAAGTGTATACCACAAACTCTAATAATAATGTTCTGGAAGTCACAAATCATCCTCTTTTAAGACGCAGTCATGGCATGTCAGCATTCGTTAATACCCACACCCCATCCACCTTTGACCAGGCTGAAGTCCAGTGGTGCTATCACATCTCACTACAGCCTCACCCTCCTGAGCTCAAGTGATCCTCCCACCTCACTCTCCTCAGTAGCTGGGACTATAGGCATGTGTTACCACACCTGGCTAATTAAAACGAATGTTTTTTGTAGAGACGGGGGTCTCACTATATTGCCTAAGGTGGTCTTAAACTCCTGGGCTCAAGCGATCCTTCTGCCTAGGCCTCCCAAAGTGTTGGGTTTACAGGCACGAGTCACTGCACCTGGCTAGAAACAAGGTCTATAAACCTAACCAAACTCCTCTCCACTCTCCCTGCTCCCAAATCTCAGGTCTCTGAAATAAATTAACATTCCCTATTATTATGACAGAAGACAGCATTAATAAAGTTTTCACCCACAAACTCTTCCAGCTCTCCAGTTCCCCTCCCCCCACAAACACCCACCCCATTTTCTTTTAGGATAGTTATTTTGGTTTCCAAGGGCAGAGAAATGCAGAGAAGTTATTTATTTCTCTGCATTAGCTGCTGTTATTCTTTCTGTTTCAATGACCTGTTTCTCTTCCTGCTGTGTCAATTACCACAGGCTGCTCTTAAAAGGCAAAGGCCCCTGTTGTTCTCCAGCAGGGAGGGGGAATTTGTAAATAGAGTTCAGGAATGTCAAAAGGGTGACCCAGATTTGCAGCACCAGAAGAAAAACTGGTTCACTGTGAGTATCCTAAGCAATCACTCAAATGAAGCCTATGCTTGATGTGGGGAACAGGTGCGCAGAAAGGTTAATTTCAAAGAAATACATATCTTTAACGAGGAGAAGTCATTACTTGATGACTTCAAGGCCAAGCAAATGTTTATCCCAAGTCCTCAAATTACAAACTGTCTCTTTAACACTTGGCCATTAATTTCCAACCAAGGGAAGCACAGAATTGATTTTTCTCCAGAATGGAAATCAAAATAACTCTACAAGACGAAAAAAGTTATCCAAGCAGAAACAGGCCTGTTTCTCTCCTTTCTTAAAAGCTTTGGTGCTTACCAACATTTTTCAATCCCTTCTGAAGACTTGTAGGTAATAGACAAAGACACTGTGGAAAAGGCGGATGTATCATAGACTTTCAGAGCTGGAAGTGAAGTTAGAAATCTAGTCCTACTCCCTCATGTTACAGTTGGGGAAACAGAGGCAGAAGGTGGCAACATGATTTGGCTAACAGTTCGTGGCAGAGAAGGCACTAGAACCCACCTCCTTGACTCCCAGGTGTCATGGAGACACTACTTCCAGCAATGAGGATAAAGTGAACTCCCTAGTAGCTTTTGATTACTACCACCCAAGGCTTCCTCCAGTCTAGAACCCTGGTTCCGTAACTTCCCTGGTGTGATCTACAAGGAGGTATGTGGTTGTTCAGTCCTATTTTCTCCCTTTTTCTCTACATTGCACCCTTTCTTGGGGAATCACTCTATGTGGTCCTGGAAGGGCTTAAAATCGCTGGACTCACACTAGGGTGGGTGTACTATCCGGACCAGCCAGTTCTGACACTCTACATCCCTGGTACAGACCTTGATCATTTAGTGGGCATGAGACCCAAATGAAGCCAGAGTTGTCTTTATGAACAATATATGGATATTGTGAGAGGGTCTCTCTTCCCTTTGTATATCACGAGTAGTGGAGATGTAGGCTTTGTGCTGACAGGGGTTATCTTTCTCACCACGTAAAGAGAACCTGCTTGAAAAGATGCCAATACACCATGCTCAGTTAACGTTACCCATTATAATGTCTATGTTCTGCTTTTATGGAAGAAGCCAGCTCTCTGCAGACTAATGGGGAGGTGGGGCAGGGGAAAAAAGTCAAAATCAAAACTCAGGTTTTTGTTATACAGTAGCAGTTTTACTTTGGGGAAAACCCTGTTTTGTGGGAAAAAGATGGGCTCACTAGGCTGAGACCTGGGTTGGAATCCATTTTCCACTGCTTACCAGCTGTGCTTGGCAAATGGAATTACTTAGTGCCCTGGGCTCATGTGAAGATTGAGAGAGATCTAAATACATAATTGAGTGCCCAGCTCAAGTAAATGACAGATCTTTTCAATCAGCAGCAGTACCTACGAGGAAAGGCCTGTTAAAACTGATCAAACAATGTACCAGAAAAACTGGAAAGCTAATTTGATGCTGACATCTTCAGCATGTGATGAACACCCCTGCAGATTAATCAGAGGTTACACTTGGGCCTGCTGCTACTACCACGGCAGTGGAAGAACCAAAGGGGTGTGTGTGTGTGTGTGTGTGTGTGTGTGTGTGTACATGTGCATACACTATTGGCTGAAACTTCATGACAATTCCAAATGAAGTCTCCGCTGTGGCAGAGAAGTCAACAAATGGCTTCACAGTCACTCTTAGGTGAATCCAAATATGGCCAGGAGTTAAGTGGTTATCAAAAATGTGTTAACCAGTCATCATCCCTCCCCGATCCCCACTGTTTTTTAGAGAGGGTCTCTCTGTCGCCCAGGCTGGAGTGCAGTGGTATGATCACAGCTCACTGTAGCCTCCACCTCCTGAGAGCAAGTGATCCTCCCCCTCAGCCTCCTGAGTAACTGGGACTATAGGCATGTGCCACCACGCCTGGCTAATTAAAAAAAAAAATTATTTTGTAGCAATGGGGTTTCACTATGTTGCACAAACTGGTCTTGAACTCCTGGACTCAAGCGATCCTCCTGCCTTGGCCTCACAAAGTGCTGCAATTACAGGCATGAGCCATCGAAGCATAGCCGGTCACCAGGGATCCCATGGCATCTTCCTATCCTCCAGAATAAGTGAAAATTTTCTGAATCCAAAGAATATATAGGCTCACTGGACTCTCAAAAGTTGGGTATAGAGCAGTTCTGTCACGAACTTTTTCCTGCCCCACACTGTTGAAATGAACAACCACCTCCATTGACTGTATCTCTGATTATACTTAATGATTCTCAAGGGCAACCTAAGGGTACATCCATCCCACCAAACCCTAAGGGTGGTATAAAGAAGGAAGAAAAGGGCCAGAAGTAATATAAAAAGCACCACCTCCAGAGACTCTGATACATTTCCTGGCCAACACCCGGCCTCACCCACCCGCTTTCTTCACATTCATTCCCTTGTTTTAAAATTGAGTACGTTTAAAAAAATCACAAAACATAAAAAGTAAATTGAACAGACCTGGGACTCAGAAAGCATGACTGGTCACTATACATGAAGTAATGACAAGGGTAGAAAATACAGCTCTAACTTTCCAAAATGTCATGAGTTGTATGAGCCACGAAATCTTTATGTAAGAATAGCCTTAAACAGAGGTTCCTGACTTGTGCAGGCATATACTGTAATGTCATCCATGTTGAAAACATTAAAGATAGAATTACTTATAAAATCAAATTGACATTTTTCTCCATTTTTTAAAAAAGAAAACTTCTTAAAAGTTAACTTTTTAAAACTTCTTAAAAGTAGAGAAGAAAAACTACTTTCTTTCTCTAATTGCCTATTATCTTCATACTTCAGAGACAAAAGCAATTTGGGTTTGGCTCATCTTACTTCATTTATATGAAACTTTTCCAAGATTATAAGCCACATAGAGAAATAGCTGCAAGTAGAAAAAAAATACCATAATGTAATGAAAAAGGAGAGAAGAGATGCTCTGCTACCAGTGGCAAGTAGTTTTACACACTCATACTCTGAAATAAATCTTTGGGGTTGGCTAGGGCTCCACTGCCACCTAATCTTGTGTCTCATTTTTTGGAAACTACTTTTTTTTGGGGGGGGTAGAATGATGCCAAATATGCCACTGTCATGTCAGGATAAACATGCAACCACAAAACAAATTCTAACTATAAGAGCGATTAATTAAAAAAAAAATATTTGAGGCTGAGCACAGTGGCTCATGCCTGTAATCCCAACACTTTGGGAGGCTGAGGTGGGTGGATCACAAGGTCAGGAGCTCAAGACCATCCTGGCTAACACAGTGAAACCCCGTCCCTACTAAAAATACAAAAAAATTAGTCAGGCATGGTGGCACGCACCTGTAGTTCCAACTATTCAGGAGGCTGAGGCAGGAGAATTACTTGAACCCAGGAGTGGAGGATGCAGTGAGCTGAGATCGTAACATTGCACTCCAGCCTGGGTGACAGAGCAAGATTCTATCTCAAAAAAAACAAAACAAAACAAAACAAAAAAAACTTGAATCCAGCCCATTCTGCAGATGGAGTCTTGGGTGGGCTGATACTACTGTTCCGGGTCAAATCCAGAGTGTCAAGTTGTCACTTCAATGAGTAGTGGAACTGACTCACATTATCAAACACATAGGAAATGATGAGCTGGTGACAATATATATATATTTCTAAATCTAGACAGTCCATTCCTGAGACTTTCACATGTGTACATGCTATTAAAATACTCTTTTTTAAGTCACAAAACTATTCTGAGCTATTAAAACTGAGTTTGTTTTTTTTTCTTTTTTGAGATAGTGTTTCTTTACCCAGGCTGGAGTGAAGTGGCACACTCAGTTTACTGAAGCCTTGTCCTCTGCAGCACAAGGGATCCTCCTGCCTCAGCCTCCCAAGTAGCTGGGATCACAGGCAAGCACCACCGTATCAGGCTAATTTTTTAAATTTTTAGTAGAGACATGGTATCACTATGTTGCCCAGGCTAGTCTTGAATTCCTGGGCTCAAGGAATCCTCTTGCCGTTCCTCCCAAAGTGCTGGGATTACAGGTATGAGCCCCTGCACCCAGCCTGGATAATTTTTTAAATGCAGCATTTATTTATTGAGTAGGGAATCTTGGCAAATAGAATTAAGAGGTTCCTGCAAACTATCTCACTCAGGCTGAAGAAAATTGACATACCTTATTCCACAGTGTTTTCTAGCTTTTTAACCCTTTTAAGGAATATTGCATAAACTATGAAAATTATAATCTCCAGATTCTACAGGTACCATTATTTTTTGTTTACCACACTATTTTTAAGACAGATGATAATAAAATCACTTGACAGGAAAACTGGGTGTAAAATGTGTGGCTTCGATTCAGGAGGCTGACTGAAATTAAAGTTTTCTTTCTGAACTTAAACCTCAAAGCTACAGGTAATTTAAACAAAGATAGGTGAAAAATTTTCTAGCTATAAAATGAACACAATTTAGTCTTAAAACTCAAACAGAACATTGAAAACATTTACAAATAGAAAAAAGCTCAATGCATTCTACAGAATAAAAATGCCCAGTCTTTTCCTGTATACTCAAAGCCAGTGAGCCCATTTTTATTAGTATCTGTTAAAACCCATGCAGCAGCTTATAGATGTAGTTATTTACTCAGGAATAGAGTGAAACCTAAGACACAAAACATAAACTAAATTGTAAGCAGCTATTTTTAAAAAGACTATATAGACATAAAGGAGGATTACACACTTTAATCTGATTGATACGGAGGAAGTAGGGAGGACATGAAAGAAATTTAGTTTTAGCTCTGCTTTATGCATAACCAGATGCTCCTTTTCTAAAAAGTATACTGAGGTTTTAGAAAACACATTTATCAGAATACTTCCGGAAACCATCCTATGTGTAATCCAGGAAACACACTATTTGCAGAATAGGAAAATCATCACTGGCAACAAAAGATTAAAACAAAAATAAAGCACCAGGGTTCTGAGCAGTTCTAAGGTAAGTATATCTGCAGAAATAGTGTAAATGCTCTTGACTGGTTCCTATGAAACATGCTAATGAGGACTGGTCCGTGTCTTATAATTTTTTTTCTTTAACATGTTTCTTTGGAAAAATGGCAACATTGAAGAGAAGCTGTCCTTTTAGACACCCAGCTTATTGGCCTGGGTGAGAACAACTTTGAGAACTGGCATGAAAGCAGAGGTCTCACTGAAGTTGCTGGTGCTAACTATGTGGGTATGCATGGTCAATCCTTCCGAGTAGTTTCGAGTTTCAATGCTCCTTGCAATGTTGTGTAAACCACTGGTGATTGTTGGTGAAAGCTGAAACAAAGACAAAACCAAGAGAAAGAATTAAATTAAGAGAGAATTTCCCATGAGATCCTCCACAAACATTAAACCCAGATATGTAAGTAGAATTTGAAACAAACATTATAAAAATGTATAAATCATTTAGCATTTCTAGTAATAGTTTCTTGAACCAAACAAGTTATCAGGTAGAACCATGACAAAATGATTTACACAAAGAAGTTATTTATGAATTATACATGTATAAGCCAGGTATTTTCTTAAAGAAAAGCAGCCCGATTTCCTTTCCAAACTAAAATGCTAATGTCTCTCTCCACTTGAGAGCCTCAGACCTTTAAAAAATTCTTCTATGCACATAAAGGAGATTAAAGATTCTTAATCATATTTCAAAATAAGTGCCCAAATTTACTAATTCTTAACTGCTTTTTATAATCCTGTCATCTCTTATAACTATAAAACCTGTAGTTTTTTGCTATGTCATTACTTGGCATAGGTGTCCATACTTTACAGAAGATTTTATTTTGATTTATTTTTTGAGACAGTCTTGCTTTGTCACCTGGACCGGAGTGCAGTGGCACGATCTCAGCTCACTGAAACCTCCACCTCCCAAGTTCAAGCAATTCTCCTGCCTCCTGAGTAGCTGAGCCTACAGGTGTGTGCCACCACACCCAGCTAAGTTTTGTATTTTTAGTAGAGATACGGTTTTGCCTGTTGGCTAGGCTGGACTCAAACTCCTGACTTCAGGTGATCTGCCCACCTCAGCCTCCCAAAGTGCTGGGATTACAGGTGTGAGTCAATGTGCCTGGCCTATTTTGATCTCATTTTTAAAAAGTTTTAATATACATTCATCTAGATGTATATGCTAATTGTATCTTTTCTTTTTTGGAGATGGGGTCTTGCTTTGTTGCCCAGACTGGTCTCAAACTCCTGGGCTCCAGTGATCCTCCCACATCAGCCTCCTGAGTAGCTGGGATTACAGGCATGTCCCACTGCACCCAGCGAGAAGACTTTACTTTGGATCAGTCCAAGGACCACACTACTTCCACTGTTATATCAATTTTCTTTAGTTTGGTTCTCATTAGAAAAATGGTTATTTTCATCTGATGGAACTGGGTGTGGGGAATGGGGTAAAGGAATGCTGAAATGGAAACAATAAAAACAAAGTTCCGGCCGGGCACGGTGGCTCACGCCTGTAATCTCAGGACTTTGGGAGGCCGAGGCGGGTGGATCATGAGGTCAAGAGATCGAGACCATCCTGGCCAACATGGTGAAACCCCGTCTCTACTAAAAAGTACAAAAAATTAGCTGGGCATGGTGGTGCGTGCCTGTAGTCCCAGCTACTCGGGAGGCTGAGGCAGGAGAATTGCTTGAAACCGAAAAACGGAAGTTGCAGTGAGCCGGGATCGCGCCACTGCACTCCAGCCTGGCGATACAGCAAGACTCTGTCTCAAAAAAAAAGGAGGTCTCACTTCTTTTTTCCTCTCCTAGTGCTTTCATTAATAAAACAAGACAATTTTAGAGAGGAATGGTGAGGTGGGGGACAAGAGAACAAACACAGTGAATTGACTGCTTTCTCCTGGCTATCTTCACGGTTGCAGTACATTACCCTGCTCATCTTGTGGCTACATTTGGCTTTGCTTTTGTATAATGGCTATCCTAAAATAAAAGGATCAAGAGTCTTAGACTATGAGAAACATTATAGATTTAGTCCCTAGAAAACAGAGTATCTGCCTACTTTTTGATTTCTTGATACTGGGCTGTATTAAGGGAACAGCAGAAGGTCAGTTACCTTATGTTCAACACAGGCCAGTTTGTATATATACTCTGTTATGAGAAGGGTTAAAATTTATCTCTCACCCCACACACCCAAACCCACACCCACACCCACACCCACAGCCATATCCCCTTATCCCCAATGAGTGAAATTTATGATTCAGACACAGCAAAGCCCATTCTCTGTCATGACAACTTTGCCCCCAGCATACTAAATGGGAGTGCTGATAAGACACTTGTTTTACTAGTAACTAGGAATAAATGATTATCATAAATCCTTTTCCTCCAAAACTTACTGTCTGTTCCCTAAGTTTATCATACAGAAACTCCAAACGTTTGCTGGCATCATCTAGCTTCCTCCTGGTTTGCTGCAGGAAAGAAAAAGCAGATGTCATATTGGAACATTAACTTTTATCGTAAGAACTTGCCCTATTTCATTGCACTAAACCTTATACTTAAGATGTTGAATGGCTTCATTTTATAAAGAAATGGAGACACCTACAACTAAGAAACTTGAACAGATTATTAGAACAGAGATCCATCATCTATCAAGGATAGTGGTTGGAGGGGAGTGGGATGAGGAGAGGATGAGATTTCCTTCCAGTGTATGAAATGGAGTACTGATTGGATTTCATGGGAACTACACACTCACTTGATAAGGTATACATGCATGTTTGCTTGCACTATATTCACAAGCATCAGGAGGCAGCAATGGGTCAGTGTATCACAGAAAAGAAGGTCTAAGTACAGTTATTGAAGATTATGGGCGCTAGAAGGCAAACATATAGGTGAACTGTGGAATCTTGTTTTAACCTTTCAAAAATACTACTTAAACACTTAGCTACATTTGTTTAATTCTGCCTTTTTCTAAGCCTTTAAAGCATCAAGAAAAAAAGAAAACTATCTTTTGGTAACTAAAGATTACTGAGGGAAGTAGTAAAATACATTATTAAGCCTTTTTTTCCCCCTCTCTACCGTAGTACTGTTAAGCATAGTCAAAGAAACTATTCTAAAACTAAAACTTTTAAAATTACAACATGAGTAACTTAATGATCCACATTACACCACAGACTGATGTTAGTTCAATATTTACTGACTGCTTACTATGTGATATACCACATAGTAATCTTTTATGTCATGCAGCTCATATCCCAGGGGGTGAGAAAAAATACTAAATGAACAACATATTGCATGTCAGATGGTGGTAACTGCTATGAAGAAAAGTTAATAGGGGAAGGGGGCTAAACATGTTGGGAATTGTGGGTAATAAAGAAAGGCCTGATGGCTAATGGGACATTTGACCAGAGGCCTTGAACTTGGGAGGAAACAAACAATGCAGACACGTGGAGGAACAGTTCCAGGCAGAAGGAGCAGCGAGTGTAAAGTCCCTGATGCTGAAGTGCTCTTGGTGTGTTCAAGGAAGGAATACCAGTCTGCTTGGAGAAGAGAAAGGAAGAGAAAGGCCATCAAGAATGCTACATACCAAGTGGAGTGGCAAAATTACTTTGCGCTGTTTAGACATGAAGTGAAAATATGATAAATCCATGCTGTAAAAACTATTACAACTATTGATTAAAATGAACTTTTGTGGAAAGGAACCCTTACAATCCTTGCTCAAAGTTAACTTTATCTATCTACAAATAGGAGCTCTACTACAAGGGGGTGTGGGCAGCCTGGCAGGATATTAGAACTTCTTCCCCAACTAATTACAGGAATTATAGGAACACGTTGTTTTTTGTGGTTCTCTACTACCCAGACCTCCTGGGTATCCAGGAGGAAGAGAGTATGATGACCGAAAGAAGCGTAAATTAAAAAAATATACTGGGTTGGGCAATGTATTATGTGTCTTCCCAACCTCGCTATACTGACTCATGCCTGAAGAATTGGCGTTTTGTCATTCTTATTCAGATGCTTCCATTTTTGAATGACTATGGCCTATTTAGGAGTGTGCATAGGGGCTAGCATGCATCTGGTTATCAGCTTCCTCAACTCTCTTGTTTCCACCTTGGTCTTTCCATCACTCCCACAGTGTCAGGCACTAAGGTTTATGTTAACTGCTTTCCCGACACTTTCAGTACAGAGAATGGCTTTCCACAAAGCCACTGACCAGCAGAAGGCTGCACATATTAATACTCAATGTCTGATGAACAACAAGAAGTTGTTTTTTCATGCAGACAAGTAGCCGATGATTTAATATATTCAATGTGTGCTGGGAGAAAATGAATTTCACTTAAGACTGGCTTTGTGGAATTTTTGTCATTGCAATACATGGGTATCCTAAGTAAACTAAGTAAACTCAGTTGCTTTAAATGTAAATATGCCTCCAATATCTAAAACAATTAACTATCTTTAATATCTCTGCAAAGCTTTAGAAGATGATCTATCTACTTTAACAGTTTCAATATAAGCTCAGAAAGAAATCCCAAATCTGAGTTTCGTGCATAGCACCATTATGTTCTATTTATGTGCCAAATACAGTTTTGTTGATGAGAGGCAGTATAGCTTTATGGTTGAGAGCATGAATTCTGGAGCCAGACTGTCTGGGTTTGAATGCTGGCTCTGACCTTAAGTGTTACTTAACTGCTCTTTGCCTTAATTTTCTCGTCTGTAAAATAAAAATGACAAATCTATCTGCCATGGGTTATTGTGAAGATTAAGTACATTTATATATAAAAAACAATTAAATATATTTCTATATGTAATGCAAACTATGTAAGTGCTAGCTTTATTACTTTTGTACAAACTTTTTAGAAATATACTTTGTAGGACTTCAAGCAGTAATTATAGAAGAACTCCATAAAGCATTATTTTATTTATTTATTTTGAGATGAAGTCTCTCCATCATCCAGGCTGGAGTGCAGTGGCACGATCTCGGCTTATTGCAACCTCTGCCTTCCAGATTTAAGCAATTCTTCTGCCTCAGCCTCCCAAGTAGCTGGGACTACAGGTATACTCCACCACACCTGGCTAATTTTTTGTACTTTTAGTAGAGAGGGGGTTTCGCTATATTGGCCAGGATGGTTTTGAACTCCTGGCTTCAAGTGATCCTCCTGCCTCAGCCTCCCAAAGTGCTGGGATTACAGGCATGAGCCACCACGCCTGGCCAAGGATTCTTTTAATTAAGCAAAATATGATTTAAAAAAAATACATATACATACAGGGTCTGTGGCTGAAGAAAGGCAGCGCTGAATAAGATCCTCAAATGTGGTCTTTAGAATTAGGTGCTCATCTGGAATAGGTTTCTTGGTAATTTTTTCTGTTGGCAAAGACTGCACATGCTGGAAGAAACACATCAAAAAACAATCAGAAATGACCAGAAGGTACCATATATACACAATCCTGAATCTATGTGATAAACAGAAACCAACAACCTTGTAGACAGACCTACTCAAAATCAAATTAAAATTTAATGTGTGAGATCACTTAGGATAAGTAAAAATGAAAACCAGGTATCTAGTACAAAGTGTAGGCACTCCTCCTAAAGTTTGGATTTTCACATGCAGGACTGGATACAAAGTAGTTGATTGATTAGGTAACATATGTTGGTCAAAATTGTGTGTAACTGATGGAAAATAAATATGTGCCAGCAGAGAATAAAAATAAGGCATTGGAAAACACACTTGGCTGATTAGAATGGTGCTTGCTCTGCTTGTTGGCTCATTTTCATGTATCCTGGCATTCTTCTACTCTGTTTTACTCTTAGAGGTTGTTAACTGGGCTGTGATCAAAACTGCAAGATTAAGCCAAAGATTAAGAGAGAAGACATCCGATGCTGCTGAGCATACAGATGAAAGAACAAAGAAGAAATGTTTAAGTTTTATTAGTTCATTCTTTCATTCATTCAAAAAATATTAGGCAACTATGTACAGGCACTGGCTGTGTACTACTGGTGAGCCAATACAGAAATGATCTCAGCTCTCAGGGAGTTTACAGGCTAACGGGAGAGGCACAGATTAAAAACATCATATAATGTACGTAAAACAGCAACTGTAGTACGTTAACACTTAGTGGAACCAAAAGATGCTATAACTGGGATTTGACTGAAGGGAAGGGAAGGCTCTCTTCAGGAAATTTTACTGGAAGGACAAAAGGGAGTTGAACAGTTAAGTGAGGAAAAAAGAGCATTCCAGACAAAAGGAATAACATGTACAAAGGAAGGATCATGGTACAAGGGGGCTAAAAGGAGGCCAATATAGCTGGAGCAGAGAGAGAACAACGAGTATGAGCTGAGGCCTTCCAGACAATGTTGAATATTTTGGTCTTTATCCTGAGAGCAATGGGAAGATGTAATGCTTTAGGCAAAGAGGAAAAAAGGCCAAATTAGAGATGGATCAAAGTGGATATCGGCAGACCAATTAGGTTTAGGCAGACCACTTCCTGTACTGATGAAGAGTAGAGATGAAGGTAGTAAGGACCAGAGCAGAAATGTGGAGAAGAAAGGATTCAAAAAATATTCTGGAGTAATATAAACAAGATTTGGGGAGACAGATTTAAAATAGAAGTTAAAGGGAAAAATGTATAAAGATGGGTTTTTGCCTGGAGTCCACAGAAAAGATCATGGTGCCACTCACTGAAAACAGGAAACAATGAAAGATTACTAAGTTTGGGAGGAAGAGTATGAATTAGGTTTTGGACATGCTGAGGTTGAAGTGCCTCCAAGACAGCCAAGTAGGCAGGCAGCTGGGTATATGGCCTGGCTCAACACTGTGTATCTTTCTCTTTTGATGGTAACTAAGGTTCAGGTCTAGGTGAGTACAGCATGAGAACCCAGGTCTAAACAAAGAAAAGTGGCTGAGTAGCTTCCCAAAATAACATAGGCTTGTAATCATTTTTTTTTTAAACAAAACTTTATAATTTAATTTTATTTTTTCAGAAAGAACCATGTCTTCTCATCTTTGTCAAAATGTTTTTATAATGCAACTTTTAATGTTTAAAAATTCCTTAGACATATCATCTCTAAAAAGTAAAGTATACTCTTGTGACAAGAGATACAATCTTCAGAAATTTGACGTCGATGAATCAAAGACAGAAACAGACAGTAGAACTAGTTTTTTACTTGGGCAGGAGTTTGTTTCATCTTCTTATATTGAACTTTGTTCTAAGCTCTTTAGTTTTCATGAACAGATCAAAATACTTAACTCTGTATGTCTAAGTGTGTTATGTAGAAATGTGTTAGATTTTTCAACACGCAGGACTTTGCCAACTGGCTGTCTGTAAGTAAAACGTTTATCTCTATCTCAAGATAAAGCTGTATCATTAGCTTTTATACATACACATAAAAATATATAACTCACTACATTTTTATTTTCTATTTTAAAGAGAAAAATCTTTGGAAACAACTTTTGCTTAGCAACCTCAGATGCAGAGATGATTCATCTGATTTTAAATTATGGCTATTGACTAAGCCAACTTACAGTAAACAAACACTCTCAAATGTATAACCTTCTTCTAGAGAAGTTTGTATATGGCCATGTAGTTGAAAAATAATATACATACATGATCTTAAAAAAAAGGTTACTATTTTTTGTTTAGATTATCTAGATATTTAGTAATAATTATGTAATCATAAAAGCTAACACATTAAAGAAAATATACTGAAACACAGCCATCTTCCCATTCCACTTCTACAAATTTACTGTTACCTGGAAGGTATTTCCAATAGGAGCCCCTGGGGCACCTTCAATATTGGGCTTTGAAAAAGATGGTGGCATGCCTGTTTGACCAAGAGGTTGCTGTATGCCATGGAAGGGCTGGCCACCCGGAAGATGTGGCTGTGGGAATGAAGACTGGCTTGACAGTGGTACTGGAGCTGAAGGCTGTTGCTGCAGCATCTGTGACTGGGGGTCACCCAGTGGGTTCATGATTGGTGATGTGATGGGGACAGGAGGCATGAAGTTTTCAGGCATCTGTTAAAAGATGGACATAAAAGACACCAAGAGTAAGAATAAAAAGGATAGCAACATTTCCTCAGCTTGAAATAAGGGAGTTAGGTTATATTATGGCTACACAAATTTTTTAATAGAATACTTTTTCAAATGAAATTTTATGCAGAATAAACAGAGTAAAACATAAAAATAAAGCTGACTGACCAGGCTCACGCATGTAATCCCAGCACTTTGGGAGGCCGAGGTGGGCAAATCGTAAGGTCAAGAGATCAAGACCATCCTGGTCAACATGGTGAAACCCCGTCTCTACTAAAAACACAAAAATTAGCTGGGTGTGGTGGCACGCACCTGTAGTCCCAGCTATTCGGGAGGCTGAGGCAGGACAATCGCTTGAACCCAGGAGGCGGAGGTTGCAGTGAGCCGAGATCGTGCCACTGCACTCCAGCCTGGTGACAGAGCAAGATTCTGTCTCAAAAGGAAAAAAAAATACAGCTGATTTGGCTAAGAGGGGTACAGAGGTCAAACCTGGACTTCTTTGTCTCCCTTTGCCCTCCCATACTTACCTCCAATAAAGGGGAGCTAAAACCATGGCATTTTTGAAAGAGGATATCAGGTCTGGAGAACTATATGTAGTGATACTGGAATCAGAGGTGCCAAGTATGTATGTGCGTGGGTGTGCACATGTGTTTAGTATGATCAGAATGTAATACCTAAGTAGACATTATTTGGCAATCCTTTTACACTAAAAGTACTAAATTAAGTTTCTGATTAACACTAACCTAACTTTTGGGATTCTTTCCTCATTTAATGCCTCCTAATTTCATATTATGGCCTCTCATTAGTATATTTGGGGACGGTCAGTAGGAAATTTTTTAAAAGTTGAAAATGGCATGGGTAGGAAAAAAGCATCTTATTTTGTGCTCTAACAGCTCTTAAGAGTTACTGAGATCTGAACAATGCTCAGCTACAAGGCTATTTCTTCATTTATACTATATGTGACAGAAAAAGTCCAAAATTTAATTGCCAAATTCATGATTACTAGTAGAACCCAAAGACCAAAGTAACTCCTAAAAAAAAAAAGGCAACCCTGAGGCCTGAAATTTCCTACTTTTTGAAAGAGGCCTATGGGGAATTTATATCTTGCCTTCAAAAAGGGCTTTAATTTATATCACCATCATCAGAACAAGGTTTTGATGATACTGTTTTCTACTTCCTTTCCTTCCCTCCATAGATTAGAAGATGCATGTTGAAATACACTTTAAATATATCACTCAGTAAGTTTCGCCTTTAAAAGGATCAGTGAAGTACAGTGTGGTTCAAGCGGCTACATGTTTAAGATAACATCTGTAGGTCATTGGATGGACATCTTTTTCTAGTACCTTTTTCTTCTTGGGTACTCTGTTCAAAGCTGGAGGGTCATTCCAACCATTCTGAGGACCTATAACAGATAAGAGAGAACGTTTTCCTTTAGAATCCTGAAAGGAAAAAAATAAAACTGAATCCATCACCTAATACTTCAAAATTCTGCCTTAACCCTGAGATAACCGCCACAAAGGTTTTACCGGCCGAGTGCAGGGATCACTATGTAGCCCTGGATTCTCACTCTCACACCTCTTAATAGGAACAAGGTCTTCACTTGGTAGGTACGATATCTTGACAGTGTTTCCATTTAAAGTGAAAGAGCTGTGCTAAATTTAGGGTGGTGAAGTTTTTATTCACACTGGTGCATAATCTTCAAAGGATCAGTTTACTATTCTCTCCTAATAATGAAAATACAAACTCTGCTAAAAAAAAAAAAAGGCGTCCGATATATTCAACATATATAAACAAAAGAATAAAATTAGCAATCTCCTATGTGCCAAGAGGGCAATTCAACGTAAGCAAATCACCTATTCTAAACATGGTAAAAATATGTTAAGAAAAAAAAAACAGACTCCAATTATGTAGCACTAGTAATTTTTAAAATCATCTTTGCCTTGGGAATTACTTATAAGCAAAGTAAAGAAGGGTATTCAAATATCTGTGCTAAGATTGTTAATGCCATAAAAAAATTCCCAGGCTGATAGAAAATATAAAATTAAAATACTACCAACTATAGTAAATTTCCTCTTAAAAAACACACACTAACAAACAAACCAAAAAACCCTGTTATATCAAAGTGAAAAATGAACAACAGTAGCAGAATTTATTAAGTACTTTAATGCCAGTATCTTTAAAGAAAAAAGGAATACAATATGCTGGAAATAAGACGATAATTTTTTTTTTGAAACGGAATCTAGCTCTGTCTCCCAGGCTGGAGTGCAGTGGCAAGATCTCGGCTCACTGCAACCTCTGCCTCCTGGGTTCAAGAAATTCTCCTGCCTCAGCCTACTGAGTAGCTGGAACTATAGGTGTGCACCACCACACCTGGCTAATTTTTGTATTTTTAGTAGAGATGGGGTTTCACCATGTTGGCCAGGCTGGTCTTGAACTCCCAACCTCAGGTGATCCGCCCACCTTGGCCTCCCAAAGTGCTGGGATTACAGGCGTGAGCCACTGTGCCCAGCCAAGACAGAATAATTTCTAAATCACAATTAATTCTTTTACATTTCACTAAATGTGAGTTTTGATATCCTCTATAAGAAACCAGATACTTGCCAAAGAAATTTTTGTGTATGACACGTGTAAAGACAAAAAATTACCTTTCCAATATTCTCTCAATATTTTAACTTGTACTTGTTTAACTGATACACATAATATTAAGTCATAAGAAAACTGTTAAGCAAACCAAAGTCACAGAAACTTTAAAAAATACAGATCTTTGCTAACCACCAGCACTTATTTGTCTTGATTTTAAAATTCAGGCCAGGCGCAGTGGCTCATTCCTGTAATCCCAACACTTTGGGAGGCCAAGGCAAGTGGATCACTTGAGGTCAGGAGTTTGAGACCAGCCTGGCCAACATGGTGAAACCCTGTCTCTACTAAAAATATAAAAATTAGCTGGGTGTGGTGGTGCACGCCTGTAGTCCTAGCTACTCAGGAAGCTGAGGCAGGAGAATTGCTTGAACCTGGGAGACGGAGATTGCAGTGAACCAAGATTGTGTCACTGCACTTCAGCATGGACGACAGCGCAAGATTCTGTCTAAAAAAAATAAAATAAAATAAAAACAGAATTAATTTCCTACGTATTTGCTAGGAGACAGAAAGTCAGGTATGGCTCAAAACAGTTAAGAGTTAACCACAAAGTATTAAATGATATGCTGCTTTCTGATTAACGAATTCTTAAACTTCTGGTTCTACGTCAATTATTTAATCATTCAAATATCCGCAATCACTTTCTAGTCTTACCCATGGCTTAAGACAGTCTTGGCATAGTTTTTTAATTTATGTCTACATAAAACAGACAGCCTTTATAACAAAGCTACTTATGTAATCACATAAATTCAATCAGTTCCAAAATTTAATTCAATTATGAAGCCAAATAAAAAGATGATTCTGATCAGATTTAGAGTATCATCATCTTTGAGGTTGACATGCATTATTGTTAATGTCCACTCATTAATCGTATTCAATTATTCAAAGATTTCCAAAGGTATATTTTACAACCAATTCACCTTCCAACACAGGTGCCTGGTCTTGGATAGACTGGTTTTCTGTAGATAAAATGTAAAAATTACTTAACAATATTACTGAAGACATTTTAAAGTCTACTGATTTTATAATTGTTTCTTCTCCCTTCATTAATCCCCAGAAAGTGTAAATTAATTTTATAAGAGAACAAAACTTATTTTTTTTCTATTCTCTCTTTTTTTTTTGAGACGGAGTTTCACTCTTGTTGCCCAGGCTGGAGTGCAATGGCACGATCTTGGCTCACCACAACCTCCACCTCCCAGGTTCAAGCGATTCTCCTGCCTCAGCCTCCCGAGTAGCTGGGATTACAGGCATGCACCACCACACCTGGCTAGTTCTTTATTTTTTTTCAGTAGAGATGGGATTTCTCCATGTTGATCAGGCTGGTTTCGAACTCTCGACCTCAGGTGAACCACCCGCCTCGGCCTCCCAGAGTCCTGGGATTATAGGCATGAGCCACCGTGCCCAGTCACAAAACTTAGTTTTTAACCAAGTCATGTGAAATGTCTTATTAAGAAAGTAACCAGTTTTTTTTGACAGAGTGAATTCATTTAAGTTGTTAGATCCAATTAACTCTTAAACATCGTTTTCTTACTGTGCTGTCTTTTTTTTTTTTTTTTTTGAGTCAGAGTTTTGCTCTTTGTTCCCCAGGCTAGCGTACAGTGGCGTGATCTTGGCTCACTACAACCTCTGCCTCCGGGGTTCAAGCGATTCTCCTGTTTCAGCCTCCCAAGTAGCTGGGATTACAGGCGCTCACCACCACACCCAGCTAATTTTTGTATTTTTAGTAGAGATGGGGTTTCACCATGTTGGCCAGGCGGCTCTCAAACTCCTGACCTCAGGTGATCCGCCTGCTTTGGCCTCCCAAAGTTCTGGGATTACAGGCGTGACCCACTGTGCCAGGCCTATGCTGTATCTTTTTAAAGAGAAAATGTTATCCCTTTGTATTTAAAATAACAATGTTTCCCTAATTGTTTGCATGGATTCTTTTTCTACTATTTGACTAATGAAGCTCAGAAATATATATTACTCAGGGGACAGCACTTTCTAACATATTCACCTAATGTATCTATTTTGGTACTGTTACACAGAGCTGTGAATCCAAATCAGCTGTGAATCTTGTTAAACTGCAGATTCTAATTCATTCGGTATAGTGATAGAACATTAGATACTGTCTTTCCAGTCATCTCCCAGATGATATGAATGCTGCTGGCCCAACAGCCTCTTTAAGTAGTAGGGATCTGGAGAAATGGGATGATTTCTACATTGTCTTACAGACTTCAGTCTGCATTTGATAAGGATAAACATGCCTATCTTAGCACAGTGGCATCATTTTTCACTGCTGGATTTAGAAGGCCCCAGTGGTCTGTACTCTGGAGAAACTATAATTTCTGGGGTAGGACCAGCAAATAATGTAACCACCTCATATCGTCCTTTCTGTAAGAATACACGGATTTGCAGACTCAGCACAAGTCTCCCAGAAATCACTACTTCTCATAGGAAACCAAAGTTTCTAGCAGTAGAGAAGAGAAAAACAGAATGACACCTAACATAGCAATTCCAATTGTCAAATATTTAGGGTCGGGCCAGGCCCAGCCTCAAATCACAGGTATGCAGTGTCAGTATGTCACAGACATTTAACTTACGTGGATTCAATGATCATCAGTTGATGAGGGAGGGAGGAAACAAGAATATAGCAATTAAAATTGTGAGTTCATTCTGCAATTAAATAGGCAGTAAAAGAAAAGAAAAAAAATACCGGGTACGGTGGCTCACGCCTGTAATCCCAGCACTTTGGGAGGCCAAGGCGGGTGGATTGCTTGAGGTCAGGAGTTCAAGACCAGCCTGGCCAACATGGTAAAACCCCGCCTCTTTAAAAAAAAAAAAAAAAGATTAAGGTATTTTTAAAAATAAAAAGAAAAGAAAAGAAAAAAATATATAGTGAGGTCAATTTCATTTGAACTCTACTCAAGAAACATGTCCCAGGGACACTGTGAAGCAGGAGAGGTAATCCCGTATTTTGAATTCTCATTGTATGGAATGCAATTCTGTTTACTGACAGATGTTTTTCAAACAATATATAAATGCAAGCCAACTTTTTCATCTAGGGTTTAACTGTAAAAAGGATCAAGGATAATTGACTATAAGTGATTTTCTATTTTTACCTTGAATGATGACTTTACAACTTAGCTCTCCATGTGAGATATGACTTCATAACACTATAGTTGATAAATGTCTGGTGAGTCACCATGTGTGCATTACAATGGAAGACTGACCTGATTCCCAACTACTAAGGCACTCTCTATCACCAGGCTTCAGCTTCTGGCTGAGGGAGCCAATATATTACAAACCTAAAAGTATTGGAAATACTTTGGGCTTGACCCTTTAGTCAGGTCAAAAGAACATACTCTCTTCCCCTGCCTCATGAGAGGAAGATGCAGATGAGGACTGCTTTTAAGCTCTGGGTGTTAAAGCTGGGAGGGTATCCAGACTTCACCAACTATTAGAAGCACACAAAATTCTGTGGAATTATTTTCTTATGTCCCCTTGGTAAAATGACGCCAACGTCATAATAAAATCAAAACTTTGGGGTAACTTTTACCCCAAAGTTAGGGGTAAAACAGAACAGAATCAGAACCCACAAGTCTCTCAGGAGGAACAGTCAGTTGGCTAGCCAGCCTGCATAAGTTAAAGTGGGGTGGGGAGGCCTACTGAATAGAAGGCAATATTTTATAATAAAGTTCCCCTCTCCCAAAATATATGCCTGACTCCTCCTAACCTCAAACCATGCACTATATGAAGCCATGTGTTTTAGTAAAGCTCCAACAGTCCTTTTATTAATTTAATGTACGGTTTTGTCTCAATTATAATTCTAACCCCTATCTTCTTGCTTTTATAGATTGATTGTTTAAATGTGACTTTAAAAAAAATTCTCCTACTCAAGCATTTTTTTAATGTATGTATGTATGTATGTATGTACGTATGTATTTATTTATTTTTGAGGAGTCTCACTTTGTCACCCAGGCTGGAGTACAATGGTGCAATCTCAGCTCACTGTAACCTCTGCCTCCTAGGTTCAAGCAATTCTCCTGCCTTAGCTTCCCAGGTAGCTGGGATTACAGGTGCCCACCACCACGCCTGGCTATAAGTTTTGTATATTTAGTAGAGACAAGGTTTCACCATGTTGGCCTCAAACTCCTGACCTCAAGTGATGCACCCACCCAGACCTCCCACAGTGCTGGGATTATAGGCATGAGCCACAACACCTGGCCTAAATATGACTTTTTACCAACAGTTCAAACTGATCTCTCCTTTATAGAGACATCCTTTAATAGTGACAGGAAGTAAAACAACCTACCTGAAGAACATACATAGCTACAGAAGACATTATGGATGTGAAAGATATGAAAAATCATACTCTTGGTCAATACTTAAAAAAAAAATCAACACAGCACATTTTAATCTTGAACAGAAATCTCTCAGAAAACTCAAAAGGAGAAAATCCTCCCTAACCTTTTTTTTCACTCTTTCAAAATACTATAAAGTGGGGATGAATTTCTTACTCTTTTTAAAACATGACATGACTTTAAGGGCATGGAAAAATGGTTCACAGTGTAATATTAAGAAAAAAGTAAGGCAGGTGTGATATTATTAAGTGTGTAATATCACTTAACATGACACGTAGTGACTCACGTGTGTAATTCCAGCACTTAGGAGGCCGAGGCTGGTGGATCACCTGAAGTCAGGAGTTCGAGACCAGCCTGACCAACATGGCAAAACCCCGTCTCTACTAAAAATACAAAAATTAGCCAGATGTGGTGGCACACACCTGTAGTTTCAGCTACTTGGGATGTTGAGGCATGAGAACTGCTTCAACTCGGGAGACAGAGGTTGCAGTGAGCCACTGCCCTCCAGCCTGGGTGACAGAGTGGAACTTGTCTCAAAAAAAAAAAAAAAGAAAAAAGTAAGATGTAAAATTACGTGTATGTGTGTGTTTGTGTTATGATCCCAATTCTTCAGAAATGCACACACACAATGAACTACTGCTTTAAACCCATTAGGATGGCTATTAAAAAACAGAAAACACAAGTGTTGGCATGGATGTGGAGAAACGGAAACCCTTGTGGATTCCTGGTGGGAATGTAAAATGGTGCGGCTGCTGCGGAAAACAGTGTGGTAGTTCCTTAAAAAACTAAATGTAGAATTACTGTTTGATCCAGCAATTCTACCTCTAAATATATACACTAAAGAATTAACAGCAGGGACTCAAACAAATATTTGCACACCCCTGTTCATAGCAGCATTATTCACAATAGACAAAATGTCTATCAGCAGATGAATGGATAAACAAATGTGGTATATAGATATATACAATGGGAGTATTACTCAGCCTTAAAAAAAATTCTGATACATGCTATAACATAGATGAACCTGAAAAACATTATGCCAGTCAAAAAAGCCAGACATAAAAGGACAAATGTTGCATGATTCTACTTATATAAGACATCTAGAACAGTCAAATACATAGAGACAGAAAGTAGAACAGTAGTTACCAGAAGCTGTGGGGAACAGAAGCTATTGTTTAATGGGTATAGTGTTTCAGTACGAGATAATGAAAAAGTTCTGCAAGGATGGCTAATGGGTACAAAAACGTAATTTGACACAACTGAATAAGATCTAGTTGATAGCACAACAGGGTGACTACCTAATGTAGGGTGTACACAATGTTCAATAATTATTGTACATTTAAAAATAACTAAAAGAGTATACTTGGACTGTCTGCAACACAAAGAATGATAAAGGCTTGAGGTGATGGATACTCCAATACTCATTTACCCTGATGTGATTATTATGCATTGTATGCCTGTATCAAAATATCTCATTGACCTCAGAAACATATACATCCACCATGTGCCCACAAAAATTTTTTTAAAAAGTTCTGGCCGGGTGCAGTGGCTCAAGCCTGTAATCCCAGCACTTTGGGAGGCCGAGGTGGGTGGATCATGAGGTCAGGAGTTCAAGACCAGCCTGGCCAAGAAGGTGAAATCCCATCTCTACTAAAAATATAAAAATTAGCCAGGCGCACTGGCATGCGCCTGTAGTCCCAGCTACTCGGGAGGCTAAGGTGGGGAGAACTGCTAGGACCCAGATGACAGAGGTTGCAGTGAGCCCAGATTGCGTCACAGCACTCCAGCCTGGGCGACATAGTGAGATTCCATCTCAAAAATGAAAAAATAAATAAATAAATATAGAATGTCGCTGAATACTATAGTCTTATCCACCTTAGCATAGAGATTCATCTTCCACAGAACCTTTGCAGGAAGGAAGAGGGAAGTGCTGGTCTCACATGCAAGGGCAGAGTTGCACACCATCCTTACCCAATTCCACTTCTCACTGGAATCCTTCTTAGGTACTCTTACAGGAGCATAATGGTAGAATCTATGCACCAGCTAAGATACTTTTCAGTGGATTCAGAGAAAAATATATTAAAAAAAAAAAGCATAGAGACTTTTGGCTAGAAGATAATTTGAAATAGAGAGAATAGAGCATCTTTGTTAACCATATTCCTTTCCTTTCCCTATAAGCCTAGCATGTTACATGTGTAAAAAAAAGTAACACAAAATTTAAAACTAAAATTTAAAAAGACGTGAATCCTTGAAGTCATTTTCCAATGATACAAGATAAAATTATTCAAAGAAATGTAGAGAACATGCTTCCTTTTACTTGAATAGTTAAAACCAGGTGCTAAAATTTGCCTAAGGAATGTTCATGAATTTTTTTTTTAATTTCAGAACACTGTTTCATGAAATTATGCAGTATTATTCCCCTTCAAGACTCTTCTACATACAAATTAAATTAGTTTTCATATTTGAAAGTGGTCTCTCCCTTAGAAACAAGCACACATTAAACCAGGGGCCCCCTAGAAACAAGTGACAGGCAGTTATCCTAGACAGTAAAACAGGGAAAACTCCCTGCTGTCCTATGCTGCCATCACAGAAGCGGCATTGCACTATCACAACTCAGGTTGTTACCGTCTCCTACCTAGAACTAGGAAAAAGCCTGGTTTTCTTACCTCTGATTCTGCTGTGCTACCCACAATCTATCTTGCAAGGCCACACCCAGATTAATCTCCCTTACGTACCACTTTGACTGCACCATTCAGCAGTTCAAAATCCTTCAATAAGAAACTTCTATCTTATTGAATGATATGAAGTAAAACTCCTTGCCCTTGCACTTAAGGTTTTCCAAATTTGGCCTAAATATAAATTATATGTTCCAATTTATAACAAAGCTATTCGCTGTTCACTAGAAATGGACTGTCTTTTCTGCCTCCATTACCTCTGTCTGGGATAATTCTGATTGTAGATTAAACAGGTATCCATTGAGATTTTACCCAATCAATGTTCTGCAGATTGGGACATTAGTTTCTCTGTGCCCTGAGCACATAATTTTGTGTTTCACTAATAGAGGGCATGAAAGTCTCTGGATCTGTCAGAAATTATCCATTGAACAGCTGGAATTTCTAAATCTTAAAAAAATCATTATCTAAAACAAATTGGAACAATGACAAAGTTTTCACTTATAATTATTTGAAACAGTTTCATTTTTTTGCCCAGGTTAGAGTCCAGTGGCGCAATCTCAGCTCACTGCAACCTCTGCCCCTAGGGTTCAAGCGATTCTCCTGCCTCAGCCTCCTGAGTAGCTGGGATTATAGGCACCCACCACCACACCCAACTAATTTTTGCATTTTCAGTAGAGACGGAGTTTCGTCATGTTGGCCAGGTTGACCTCAAACTCCTGACCTCAGGTGATCCACCTGCCTCGGCCTCCCAAAGTGCTAGGATTACACTAGCCACCAGGCCAGGCTTGTTTGCAATTATTTATATAAGCTAAGCAAAACTTTTAGGAAATCCTAAAAGAAAATAACATAAAGTTGTCAGTAGATTAAAAT